>PVHP010008133.1:0-54948 GCA_004024765.1 Zapus hudsonius | reverse complement strand
CAAAGGAAACCTATGAGAATGTGGGAGATAAACAAAAGACCTATCAGCTCAGCAAATCATATAACCCATGAAAGGACAATGGAGAGAGACAGCAATGAGAGCTAACACAATCCAAAGCAGAAGTCCAGAGACACTTAAGATCACAACAATAAATCAGTTTAAGTCTCATCTACCATGACTCAAAGAGCTGAGAGGAAGATGGTGTGGAAAGATTGTAAGAGCCATGGTGGGGGAGAATATCCTGAGGCAATGTCTCACTCAGCAACAATACAGTAAGTGGGAGTGGGGAAAATCTGGCTACCTCTTGTGCTATTCATAATCCCCTAACCCATGGAATTATCCTGTATTCCCACTGAGGAGTGTCCCCAGTGGGATGAGGGCAGACAGGAGGGAAATAGAAGTACCATTACAAGATTTGCTCATAAAATGTTTCTAACTACTGGCAATAAAGATGTTAAAGAAATCTTTCTAAATATTTAAAAAGATGTTCTTCCAAAGAGATGTGATTGTGGATAAATCACATAAAATGTCTTGCCTTTTCATTGTTTCGATGCAATACCCTAGAAAATTATGCATGAGGAGAAAAGGATTATCTTGACTCATACTTTCATTTGTATTCTCTTGGCCTCATTGCTTTTAGTATATAACAATAAAAAGACATGGTAGAGAAGGTAGCTTATGTCATAGAGGCCAAGAAACAAAGAGAGGCAGAGCTGATGACTTAATGATTCAGTGTTACTCTCAAGCACACTCTCATAATAGTGTATTTTCTAAAGGTTTCAACTCCTCACAGTAGAACCAATAGCTGCTTACCAATCCTGTCAAATATTGACCTTGGTGGAACACTTCAAATACAAATTACAACATATGACCATACATCAGAGGATTAGGTAAATAGACATTGCATTGATTAAACTTATTAAAAATTCTGGTTAAGTGAAAAGGATATGCAGACTCTCAGATTTACAGACAGTAGGATTTTTTAATTCTAGAAACATAAATCTGAAACTTTTATAATGACTATTTGATAGATAATTCTCAGTGATGACAGATGTTTGGGGTGATAATGACATAAGTGATGTTGGATGGGAATAGATTCTTTCATTTGGAATTAAAATATACTTGAACCTTTGTCTTCATGAGGTATGTCTTACCATTTATTATCGCACCTTTCTTAAAAGTATATACCAGATAGAATAATTTAGGAAAGTCAGAGATAATTCTTATTTTATAAGTAAAAAGGAAACAGCTCATTTCAAAGAGCACTTGTCTCATAAATGTGGGAAGCTGAGCTTTGTCCCTAGTGCATAGGAAAATACTGGGCATGGTGGTAAAGCTGGGGAAGTGGAAGCAGGGGGACCCCTGGGGCTCAAAGTCTTAAGTACTTGCAGAGCTCCAGGTCAAAGAGAGTCCCCATCTCAACAAAAAGTTGGATAGTGTTATTGATGAGGACACCGAGACATTTCTCTGGCCATCACATTTACAAGCACAGACATGTATGTGCACACAGGTGAACACACATACACTTATGTATTCACACATTTAAAATGAAAACAATAAGAAGATATCATAAAATGTTTTTCTTTGCAAAATGCTATTTAAATCAGACATATAGTATAACCTCACGTTCAAACATTTCATAAGGAAACAATAATTAAACTCAAGTAAGCTGTGACAATATTACAATTTTAACTAGAAATTTTTGATATGGCTGATACCATTGCTTTTTTTGTAGAAAAGCTAATGTATTGTAAGTAAGGACAGTTTTTAAACATGGGTAAATATAGATAGACTCAATGAAGATGATTTAGTTTTCTTGGAAGTGCTGGAGATCAAAGCCAGAGCCTCGTGGATGCTAGGCAAGATATTACTGAGTAATATCCCAAGTAAAGAAAGAGGGATGATTTAACAATAGCATTTAGTTTCATATTATATTTTGACAAGTATATGAGAATTTAGATTGTAGATGGACACCAAAACTTGTGATTTTGTGTTTAAGAGAAAGAAACTCTGAGTCACAAAAATAAATTTTGAAGTTACTATTTCTCTAAAAATTATTCAAGATAATTAAAATATCTTCGTGTTTCTTAAATCACTGGTATTTTGGTATATCAACCTGAACTCACTAAGACACACATGTTTTGTTACTCGTGGCACCTAAGTAACATTGCATACAGAATTGGCATGCAATTTAGTTGTTAGTTAATTTCAAGGCAGGGTTTCACTGTAGCTCAGACTGACCTAGAACTCACTCTGTAGTCCTAGGCTGGCCTTAACTCATAGCTTTCCTCCTTCCTCTGCCTCTCAAGTGCTAGGAACAAAGGCTCTGTCATGTTTTTTAGTCAGGTCGCATGTGATTTTTTTTTTAAAATAAGTAGAAACTTTGTATGTGCAAGCCATGTGTTGATACCACTATTTCCCTCCTTCCAGCCCCCTGTCCACTAAGGTCCTCCTCAGGGGTATTACTGGTATGCTCATGGGATTGAGGTCAATGAGTTGTTCCAGAAGCAGAGAGTTATTTGTAAAGGGGCTATGTCTCTGGATATTCCACCCTGGCCCATGGCTGTCATACTAATTCCACCCCTTCTTCCACAAAATTCCTTGAGCCATGGTTGGTGAGTTTAAGTCTACTGTAGCGTTGAGCTTTAGTAACTTCTGGAATTCTGATTTTGGAATGTTTTATTTTTCCTCTCCTTGGTGTCTCCATAATCCTGGCACAGGTTGACCAGCTCACTGTGGGATCAGCACTCTTGTTCATTTCACCACTTCCTGTGTGGTTTCACCTAGGCTCTAGCTGATGTGTTAGGGGTGGTTTATATTCTGCCCAGGTTTATATTCAACTATCATTCCTGGTCTTCCTGGTAGAATTGGGTAATTCAAGGTTCCCACTATCTTCTGAAAAACAAAAAGATTCTCCAAAGGAGAGTGAGATCAGCATAATTTAAATGGGACCAGTATTGTTAGTTTGGCGAGATAGTGGAAGCTCCCCTTTGGAGCCCAAATTCTTGGTCTCTTAGGAATTTGGCTTGGTTCCCAGTTCCAGCTAAGGGTGTCTTCCCACTTAGTGGGATCTCTTAGGCAGTCAGAGTAGCCTTGATTATCTGCCTCGGTTGAGTGCCACATTTCACAGGCATGTATTTCTTGCCATGCTGCTGTGGTCAGGAGCAGGGTCCCCTGCTTTCTCCCAGCACTGTCAGTCAGTCTTCACTGGCAATAAAAGTTCTATCTTGGAGCTGGCTTCTCAGCCTGTGTGACCTCAGCTTGGGGTATCTTCAGCAGTAGGGTTCAGACAGGTAATCAATTACATTAGTAGAAGTCTGTCTAGTTTTGGGGACCTCATAGATCTCTCAACAGAAAACTGTGTGTAGCAACCAATTTCTGGTACTGGGAGTTATAAGCCAGAGCCAATTTTATTGGAAATTAAGATATCATTCTTTCTCATTTATAATTTCATAAGACATTTCTATTTATCAATATTTAGTTGATTTTAAAAAATAATTATTTATAATAAAATATTTAAAGTTATTGTCCATCCTTTATTTTAGCTAATTGATGTTTGAAAGTAGTGACATTGCTTCAGACTGAAATAAGTGTAATATGCTCCATCCATTTACATCACTGCAAATGCTGCAGTTATGAAAATATGATAGAATTTACCATATCTAAGAGATATTTCAGATATTTTCACCTAAATCAACTAAAAAAAGCTGCATAGAATGAACAGAATATGTTTTCAAATTCAAATGATGTATTTTTTTGAGGTAAGGTCTCACTCTTGTCTAGGCTGACCTGAAATTCACTATGTAGTCTCAGTTTGATGTCAAACTCATAACAATCCTCCTTCCTCTGCCTGCCAAGTGCTGGGATTAAAGGCGTGAGCCACCATGACAGGATAAAGGATATTAAATGAAAATTCTTTCACTGGTTAATATAATGCATCATATTTATGAGTATAATTATAATTATGTTATTTGTTATACTAGTTATTTTTTTCTTTAGAATTGAATGTCATGGCCAAGTATCAGGTCTTCAGGGTTGAAATGTGATAATTCATTGTAGATAATTCATTGATCCAGTTATATTCTCTTTGACTCTTCAATCAAATCTCTGATTTCTACAATTAATTTGTCAAAAAGTCATCTAGAAGTAATTGTGCAAATGGATAGAAACCATTATGTAAAAAAACCTTTAAGTAAAAAATGTTATTAGTTTTTCTAAATCTTTTGATGTTAGTGTTATACCATTTAAATTAAACCATGGAGAGATGAGTACAAATCATTTCACCTCTGGTAAAGTCATGTAAGCCAGCTGATTGAGGATAATAATTGTTTGACTTCCATCTGTAACAGGAATAAACTGTTGACAAAAAAAGGCCCTGAATTATTCTATGACTTCTTTATACATATTTTAGAAGTGGCATTTGTGTAGTGTTACAACTAGCATTATAGAGAATGCACTAGAGAAATTAGTTTCAGATTTATAGACAAAATTTCTTTCACTGGTGAGTCATTGTGCGGTCTTAATGAGAACACATATGTTTATGCTAAATAACCTGCAACACAGCACTGGGGTGGCACAGTCATCTCACCATTAGGAAGATTGATTTTTGTCTCAGTGTATTGCTTTCCAACAGAAGTACCCCTCAGCTAAGCTGAAAAAGGTGTAAAGAATGGAGTTTAAATAAGCACAGATGATTCCAAGAGAGGCAGGAGAGTTGTAACTTGCCTCTGAAAGGCTTTCTAAGAGCCAAAGAAGACAAGCTGTCATCTGTCAAAACAAACTTGCACACTTGTTTTGGGTTGAGGTTTTCCCTTTTCTAAATCTTTTTACCATTTAATTATTTTCAAAGAAATTCACACAACATGTTTTCTTTTAATCTCCAGTGAAAACTTTGCTACTTTAGATCCTAATTGGAAAGAGTAGTTAATATTTCAGAATAATAAAATATTGTTGAGCAATTCATTGGGATATATATAACTTTACCATTTATTTCAGCTTATAAAATTATTGTGTAATGCCAAACAAAGAGTAATATGTACATGAATCTGTTTCCTCTACATAGGAGGCACTCTGTACCTCTGATAATTAAGTCAGTATTATGCACAGTTTGGTATTTCATATTTTACTGAGCAAGTATGGAAATGTAAAATATTTCACATCGGTAAAATTAACATTTAAATTGTTAACTGAAATTAAACTTATCTATTTTATTACAACTGTTCTAATAGAGCTATTTACTACTGTAATCATGTATGTAATTCCTCAAAATTAATATCTGTACAAATTAGCATTAAGATTTAACTTGTATTAACATAAATTTAACTCATTATTTATAGTAAAATTATAGTTTAATTTTAGAAATTTTCTGAAAAGCTTTTTGTTAGTTCTATAGCACATTTAATAGTTATATATGGTAGTTGCTGTGATGCGTGTTCATAATGTATATGTGTATAATGTTATGGACAAATTATGATTTATTTAGTGACAAAGCACCATAACTGCCTTTTATTACAGGAGGAGGAATTTGATTAAAGTGGAGATAGAGCTGAAGTCATTGATTCTACATTTGCATGATTGAACACAAGTTGGCAGAGATTAAGAGACAAGAATAAGAATTTACATGACTGAAGAATCCCTGCTACTGACAGTTACCTGAATTTGGGGAATCCTTGTCATTGAATTGTTTCACTTATTCAAAAATAAAAAACATTTTGAAGTATCTCTAAGAAGCAACTGCCTTGTGTATGCCTAGTTAAAAATCAAAATGGAAAAAAAAACCAAATGAAAAGACAGAATAATATAATTTAGCAACAGTGTTACAAATACTATGTCAAAGGTTAAAGTGGCAGTGTTTCTACATTGTAGAGTTTATTAAACATGTCCTGTGTCCCCTTTATGCCTACATTATATACTGATATTTATTTGAATAGGGGTTATAATATATTAATATATTTGCATTCATACGCATAAATTAGCATAAATTAACTGATATCTACTCATTGAAATAGTGGGGTAGCATGCTTCATGCTACATGACTATAATTCCAAGGATAGGACGAGGCATGAGGACACCTAAGGGAAAATTGCAATATCTTATCTAAGAAACCCAGCAATTAAGAATATTTCTTAATAGTGGAACATTTAGTTACCCTTGCTTTCACCCATGTATGGAGAGAGAGAGAGAGAGAGAGAGAGAGAGAGAGAGACACTATGAAAGGAATCATCATTTATATTTCACCTAAAGTTTTGTAAGGAAACTTTATTGCCATTGCCGTGTGTCTTCTTCTATGCAGTTTTAAATCAAATTGATAGATTCTTGTCATACAGGATGCAATGTTAAAACACCTTATGGAAGATGAAATGTTAAAATGAATTTTATACTGTATTACTGGAGCAGTAACCAAATGATGTGAAGCTACTCAATTTATTTTCTGTCCCCAGAATGATACAGCGAGACATAGTCATTTACTGTCACATTTTTAAATAATATTAATTGTTAAATTTATTTCTTCTTAGAGTTAAACATATTTCTTTGCATTTTTTGAAAATGATAAAACATGAAAATGTGAATGTCAATGAGGTAATATGATGTTTTGATACATGTATAAAATATGCAATGTTTACATAAGATTAACCATGTCTTCTCAAACATTAATCTGAAGAAAGCTTTGGCATTGTAGAGATGTTGACATGAAAAAAGGTAACTTGATACAGAATTATTGACTGTAATAAAGAAATTGGTTTAGAAAATAGGAATATCATGGAAGGATTTCCAGAGGTGAATAATAAATAATAACATTTATTAAGGGAATAGAGATAAAAAAGAAAATATTACATTACAAAAAGGGAAATCTAATTAAAGAGCCTAAAGCAACAGTGTGATTTATTATAAAATTCTTGCTAGCAATGAAAATAATTTATCCTTTCTGACCCATTTTCCAGAACACCTTGCAATCTAAACAGAATAGTATCTTAGACAATTAGTATGCTACAAGAAATATTAGAGTTTGTAAGATATTAATTTTAATTTTATGTTTATAAAACATATTCCTCAATAATGGCTTTCTATGGATTTAAAATTTAGAAAATTAGCATTTGTGTCAATAGTCCCCTACAGTCTCTTGCTAAACTTCTAAAATCTAGACAAGCTAACGTGCTATGCAATGGCATCATTTCTAATGTTCTCTTTGACTTAGTACTATTTTCCCACATCTAATACCTAATTGCTTCTGAAGCATGTTCCTTGGAGTTCAGTACATCTTTGCTGTATTTCATTGAATAGTAGAGACCAACATTAATACTGGAGATAAACTAGAAAATTTTAAAAAAGTGTTTATCTATTTGAAGATATGTATGTGTGCATTTATTTTCTTGTGAATGTAAAATTCAAAAGGATCAGTAAAATGTAGTTGATTTGCATTATGATAGTAATATAGAGATAAAAACAGCATTATTAGGGGTGTTGCAAGTTTCTCACATGAGAAAAGGTCTCTTGGAGAAAGCAATGTTTCACTAAAAACCTTGGAAGAAGAGCCAGAGAAAGCTACCCTGTTGAAGGACATGATTGGTGTATGAGTCCAAGGGTTTGTTTCTTATAAAGATTAGAAATTATATGAGAAAGACCCAGAAGACAGAAAGTAAAATAACCTAGGAAAGAAAATCTATTGAATTAATTTAAGGAATTAATTCAGAAGATCAGAAATCTGAGGAGCAATAAGGATTCTGAGATCCAGACCAGGCCAATGATCCCGCCACACAGTGAGCAGATCAAGGTGACATTAGATTCAGAGGGATAACACCTCACAAGGTTTCAGGGTTAGAAGCTTGGGGTTTAAGGAAAGAAGAGAGATTATCCAATTCAGCAGCTCCCTAAGGTTGGGCCTGTCACCTGAAAAGATCAGTGTGGAAGCTACTGGAATAACAAAGAAATGACAATGGCTCTTACAGCTATGGTTCAGGAAAATTCACTAACATCTGAATATGAAAGCAAATGTGAGGAATTTTTCTCAATATTAAATGTGAACTGTGAAAGGAAGAAGTATTTGAAAAATGACACTTTTTTTCTCATCAGAGAACCTTCAAAGAATAACCGATGTCCACTAAGAGAGGGAAAACTGGGAGAAAATTAGAGTGGGAGTGTTACTTCTGAGATGTCTAGTATTCAAATGAAGAACTTAAGTGGGCAATTGGAATGTGTGTGTGTGTGTGTGTGTGTGTGTGTGTGTGTGTGTGTGTGTGTGTGTGTACCAAAAGAGAGAAATTACTCTGACAGAAACTGGGGATTATCAGCCTTTGCATTTGAATTTTTGCAAATGGACTTGAATGACACACTTAGGGTACATAAGCAGATGAGTAGAACCTACTGCCATTGGAAATACGGGCCACAGAGCCCTTTAGTGTGAAGAAATCAGGTCCAGGAGGAGAGGGATATAAACACAAATAGTCATTTTATTCCGTAATACATGTAAATACCACCCATTCTCTTAATATATTCATGGATTGTTCCTCTGATGCAGAAAATTTATGCATTACAAGACAGAAAGGATAAAACTTTTTTTTATTTTATCCATAGTTGGATATCAATTAGGTGAATACCAAATTATACATGTATAATTAACTTTAATAATGGTTTAGTGGAATTTCTAAAAGACCAAACATTTGTAATCATTATTCCATTTCATATACTGGATATACCAAAACATATTTGAAGCAGGTACACAAAAAATAGCTTGTCTTTCTAAATTCATGCATTCATGAAAGAATAGAAAATCTGAAAGTATAACCTCAGCTATATTTAAAATGATATCACAGGTAAGTCATATATGTCTAGCTATTATTAATTTTATTGTATTAGATATCTAAAATTCAACCAACACGAATCTATAAGATATGCAAATAATATACTTACTATGAAAAATAAAATAAAAATCTTTTATGTCAAATTTTTTTATTTTTCAGAAATTTTTTGGTTAAGAAAAAAATTGCAATGTCAGTATACAGTTCCTAAGAATTCTTCATACATTTTCTATTAGTGCCAGCATGCAATATTATTAGGATATATTTTCCAGAACTGGACAAACCATACTGTGCTATATTATAAACATAAATAAGAAATTACTTGGACTTTATTAAAAAATTCAATTTATAATATTACCTTGAATCTAATAATAGTATATTTACTTTTCTTAGCTTTGTACTTTGGTGGATTTTTGTCACGTTAGATCTCCATCTCTCTAACAAACATCTGAAGCACTTTATGCATGACCTCATAAATTAATTCTGATTTACAGTTGTGATGCTTCCCATTCCAGGTTGAAGAGACCCACAGCTTTGGGTAGCAATGCCAGATGATGACAGCGAAAAGTGCATGTTAGTGCAGACTTCTCATCTCATAGCAAGGAATACAAAAAGACAGAGGAAGGGATTGAGCCTCACCATGTCCTCCAAAAACAAGGGCCTCCCATAAGCTTTGATCCCCTAGAGCTCCACATTAATTCCTGTTGCAGTCAGTTCCTTATTGCTGGGAAAACAGCAACAGCAACAACAAAACACACACACACACACACACACACACACACACACACACACACACACACTTAACCAGAATTAACTTACTGGAGGAAAGGGTAATTTCAGGTTACAGATCCGAGGGAACCACCATCAATGGTCTATGTCTCACTTCCATAGATCCAAGCAGAAAGACATTTCCGGAGATACAACTGACCATCAGATCCACCCCCAGTGACATCCTCTTCCCCAGTAGGGCTCTGCCCACTGGAGACTCAAGTTGCAAGCCTGAGTCTATGGTGCCATCTTTTCAAACAACCACAATTCCCAACAGTCTCTCTCTCTGAGCACAGACACTTAACAACTGGACCCTTTGGGGAATTTTTTTTTGGGGGGGGATTTTTCCAAACCACAGCACTGGTGACATATTTTGTTACCTCACTTTTGCTTTTCTCTATTTTTCTTGACTAGAACAATGTTTCGGATTGTGGAGATTGCCGGAGAGGTGATCATGTTAATGATAAAATATGGCATTGACATGATTTATCATTAACAATGTTAAACTTTCTGACTTGATTATGATTGGTCTGTGTGACAGTTACTTTTCCCACTTTCACTTTATTTTTATCAGTGAATGTAACACCAAATGCTGTCTCAACTCTTGTATAGGGAATTAGTGAAGGGATTATTTACCCTTTTCCTACTTACTTAATGTCATAGTTAGCTACACACCACTGGGATGAATCTCCAAATCAAGCAGTTTGGGGAGGAAAGTATTTATTGAAGTAACAGATCAAGGTGAAGTTCCAGAATGGTAAAAGAGGCTGGCCCCCTTTCACAGATCCAAGCAGAGAGAAAAATCATCACCAGCACCTCAAGCAAGCACAATCAAAACTCTGGCAAAAGGAGGAACTCCAGGCTTGAGCTCCCACTGCTCTTTTCATAGGTAAGGCTGGAATTTCACATCCACCCCAGAGTCACCATAGGCCTGCAGCCTAGGATCCAGCACAGGTGACACCTCCTCAGGCCAGAAGGCTAGCGAAAACTTTTTATACACTTTTGAATCTAACTACCACACTTAATGACTTACTGTGAATGTCATGTGGCTTATACACTTTTATTTTTCAATTCTCTTTATAATCAAAACATACTTCGCATTGAGCACATCGTTTTTCAAAGTGTCCCAAATTTGTCCACTATGGTCCTGTCAGGTTGGCTCCCTTTCTGTCTTTGATGTGCCAATACATTTTTAATTTGTGTTTTTGTACTTTGAATAAAATCATAAACTGCACAAGGATGCTTTAACCAAAAACAGATCTCATGTGTGATGGGAGTGTCTTGATATTATAATGGAACAAAAACTCTCATTGCACAGCAGCATCACAGCCAGTGCAGGGCAATAACTACTCATGTATTTGATGATGCTTCTGCACATCAAACTAGCAGAAGCCTGTTTTCAGAAGAATAAAGTTCTGTATATATAATTATGTACAGTAAATGATAGACAATCACACCCTCACCACCACTCAGAGTACCTTCCAGCAAGATAAGTTCCACTCAGCTTACTTATCACTGGATTTCAAGACTGGCATGTGTAACACATGAACACACACACATACATGCACACACACACACACACACACAAAAGCACACACACATGAACACACAAACACACTCACATACACCCATGCACACATACACACACACACATGAACACACACACATGCACACACATATACATATGCATATTTGTGCATATATATGCATAAATATTTGTGTATATATTTTATTTAGCTATTACATGAGCTTTCTGTGGTATATTTTAAAAATATTTTCTAGTTTATAGATCTTTAGCTAAAACGGAAAAGCCTATCTGATATTAAAATACAAGAGTATAACTATAAATATTTTTTAAATTAAGAATAGTCCATTGCCAATTGGAGAATGATTTGTAAACAATGGAGCTTGTTTCCACAAGTTACTAGCATCTGAAGAACTCATTTTGCACAAAAATATGATTATTCATTAATAATTGGATGATGGTGCAAAGGTTCTTATGATAAACCTGTTCCCTGGGATGTAGTATTGAAAGATTCGGTCTGTGTTTGAAAATTAAATTGAGTGTGAAATGCTGAAGTTGATTTGACTTGAACAGTTCAGCAGGATTGTACTTATGTGGAGAAAATTATGGAACTGCACAAAAAGAAATATATCAGCTATTAAATTGGCAATACTTAGAAGAACTAAACTAGAGAAGTCATCAAGGGCAATGCTGTGAGTGATTATGTTAAGTGGAGAATTTTGAAATTTACTTTGAAAGACTATAATATATGGAAAAGCAAAAATAAGTATAAAAAATAGCTATGAGTTTCATAAAGCTAATTTTAAAATGAAAAGACCTAAAAGAAAGTACAGGCCTATCAACTGAAGTATTTGAATACATTTTGCAACTTGAATATGATGGGAATTTATACTCATCGCCAATATTTAAGACTTTAAATCAATTGTGTCTTTCAAAAATTTATGTCTGTTTATAGTGAATCTCAGTAAATAATGAACAAGAATATAAAAATTATGTATACATTTAAAAAAATTTATCATTTGAATATGTTCAAAGTTGAGAAATACAAACGCACATTTTTGGGATGTTTTAGAATTTTGTGATTTTTTGGGTAAGCCAAATTAAATGCAGGGAGCAACATATAAGAAAAGAAATCTGATATTTATAATTTTGAATGCATGTGAATTTGTAAACATTTTTGTTAGTAGTGATTTTAGTTTTTTATCATTATCTCTCATAGAACTTTTATAATTAACATATAATTTAAGACAATAATTTCCTTGTGTGGGGAAAAGTTTTTGTTGTTTTTCTTCAACTAGTATGAAAGATTACTTGAAGGTAACAATAAATATAATAGAATTTCATTGTTATAATTAAAAAGATTGGTGGAAAATGAGTAACAATGGGATGATGAGGTAGAACTAGAAACCTAAGTATGAATATGTTAAAATATGTGGTGACTTGTCAGATAGAACAGGGTGGCTACTATATTTCTCACAGAGGCCAATCCCTGTATGGGGTCATTCACTGAAATAATATGGGGAGAAAAAATATTTCTGAGAAAGTTGATGGATTAGATACTACATACTGTTATTTTATTTTTAATACCTTTATAATAAAAACTTAGATACATTGTATGAGCAAATCTTGTGATGGTACCACCATTCCTCTCCTCTCTGTCTCCTAACACAGTGGGGATCCTCCTTGGTTCTTATTAGTCTCTGGACTTCTGCCTTGGGTTGTGTTGGGTATTGTTGGTGTCTGTCTCCATTGACCTTTCAAGGGTTATCTGGCTTGCAGTGTTGATATGTCTTTTGTTTTTCTCATCACTTTCTCATAGGTTCATTTGGGACTTATGTGATAGGCCAGGGGTGGTTCATCTCCCTCCAGGATGTCAGCCATCATCTCTTGTCTTGGTGGTGGTAATGGGTTGTCCACAGCTCTTGCTGACTTCTGAAAAATACAAACAGAATCTCCAACTGAGAATAATCTGGAGTACAGGTTAAATAAAACACAGATTGCTAATTTAGCAAGACTTTAATAGAGTAGCTTCTCTGTATATCCCTGGTAGTAGGAATTTCTGCTTGGAGCCTGGGATTCTTGGTCCCTGTATAATTTGGCCATGGAACCCAATTCCAGTTAAGTTTCCTTGTCACTGAATGGATCTCTTAGCCAATCAGTATGCTGCTGATTACTTTCCTAGGTTATGCTCCAGTATTGCACAGATGAGCAAACAATTATTGACTTGATGGTCTCTTTCATGTAGCAGTGTGTTCAGCATTCTTGTGACAACTGTATCAGTTGTCTCTGCTTTCTCCAAATACTATTGACCAATTTCCCCTGGCATCTCATGTAACATCTTCCAGTGCTACACATGCTACCATCTGGGAGTTTATTACCATTTCTAGATCTAGCAGAGTGTCTCAGTATTCTGTGACTGACAGCCTGTAGCTTCTTCAGAAATAGGATCTTACCTTTGGCCTGGGACAGGTATTCAAGAAGTTTGACAAAAGCTTATCTTATTTTAGGGACCTTGTGGATCTCTGAACAGCAGCTCAGTGTGGGAAGGAACCAATGACTGGAACAGTGAGTTGTTGGCCTGAGAATGTTTACTTGGGGTTAGGGTTCTATTCATGGTCCGTCTTAACAGGTGATGCCCACTTCTTCCTCAGGAGCTTACTGTATGAAAGTGAGGATTTTATGGTATCAATTCATTATTGGTTTAGTTTATTGTATGAGTCCCCCCATCCTTCCATTCATTCCCACCTAATAGAGTTTAAGCTTAACCTGGTTAGGACTTGCATATGAAGGAGAATATGTGGCATTTGTCTCTTTGTTTTTGTGTGAGTTTGCTAAATATGATCTGGTACAAGTCCATCCACTTTGCTAATCATTATGCCATTTTTCCTTATAGCAGAGTAGAATTCCATCCTGTAAATGTACCAAAACTTTGGTGTCCAATGATGGACATTTATGTTGATTCCAATTCTTAGCTATTATGTATTGAGCTGCTATAATCATGGTTGAGCAGATATCTCTGTGTTGAGGTGTGAAATCTTCAGGGTAGTTGCACAGTAGAGGGATAGCTGGGTCTATTGATAGCTCTATATTTATTCTGGGAACCCTCCAAACCGCTTTCCATAGAGGTTGTAGAAGTTTGCAATTCCACCAGAAGTAAATGATGATTCCTTTATCCCACATCTTAGTCAGCAACTATTGTTTGATTTTTTAATGATTGCCATTCTGACTGGAGTAAGGTGGAATCTCATTGCACTTTTGATTTGCATTACCCTGATGATTAAGGATTATGAACACTTTCTTACATAAGAATTGGCCATTCGTGTTTCCTCCTCTGTGAATTTCCTATTGAGTTCAATACCCCATTAAATGAGAGGGCTGTTTGATTTTTTATTATTTATTTTTTTAGTTCTTTGTAAATTCTAGACATTAGATGTCAGTCTGTGTTGTATCTGACAAAGATTATCTCCCAATCTATTGGCTCTGAATATGTTTTGTCGGCACAAAAGCCTTTAAGTTTGATGAGATCCCACTGGTAAAGTAATTGTTGCATTTCCTGGGCTACTGCAGGTTTGTTTAGAAAGTTTTCCTTATTCCTATTATGTGGATAGTTCCTCATATCGTTTCTTCCAGGGTTTTGAGAGTTTCACATCTTATGTTGAGGTCTTTGATGCATTTGAAGTTGAGTTTTGTGCATTGTGAGAGGAGTGGGAAAAGTTTCATTTTTTACAAGTATTTATCCAATTTGTCCAGCACCATTTGTTGAAGATGTCATCTTTATAATAGTGAACTTTTTTTGGCACCTTTGTTAAAGATCAAGTACTTACAGTCACTTAAACTAAGAAGAACATCTCCAATTCTGTTCCCTTGGTCTGTCTGTTTTTATGCTGTTTTTGATGCTATGACTTTGTACTATATCTTTAGATCAGGAATGGTGATGCTTTCTTTTTTTTAACTAAGGATAGATTTGGCTATCCGAGGCATCTTGCCATTGCAAATAATTTTAAGAATATTTTTTTCTATATTTGTAAAGAATGAAGCTAGGATTTTTATTGGATTGCATTGGATCTGTACATTGCTTTTGGATGAATTGACATTTTTACAATATCAATTCTACCTATCCTGGAGCAATTGGCATCATTCCAGGTTTTCATATTCTTTATTTCCTTCTTGAGCATTTTTATGTTTTCATTATACAAGTCTTTCGTGTCCTTCGTCAGTGTTATTTCAAGGTATTTGATTTTTTATAATATTGTAAATGGGACAGTCACTCTGATTTTTTTTACATGTATGTCATTTGCATAAATGCTACTGAATTTTTTGTGTTAAAATTTTGTATCCTGCCACATTGCTGAAGGAATTTATCACTTTTGGGAGTTTACTGATACTGTTCTTTGAGTCCGTTATATATTGGCTCATGTCACCTGCAATCAGGGATAGATTTTCTTCTTCTTTCCCTTTGTATCCCTTTTATGCCTTTCTATGGTTTTATTGTTTGTGCTAGAACTTCAAGGACTATATTGAAGAGCATTCTTGAGAGTGGACATCCCTCTTTTATTCCTGATTTCAGTTGGAACTACTTGAATCTTTGCCTATTGAGTATGATTTGTACTTTAGGAGTTTTGTATATTGTCTTAATTATGTTGAACTGTAAGCCTTCTATGCCCAGCCTCTCCAGGATTTTGATAAGGAAGTGGTGTTCAGTTTTGTTGAAGGCCTTCTCTGCATCAATTAAGATGACCATGTGGTTATTGTGGTTGAGTCTATTATTACATGGATTACATTAAGCAACTTCAATATGTAGAACCATCCCTGCATCCCTGGGATGAAGCCTACCTGGCCAAGGTTGATAATATTTTTGATGTGTTGTTGTAGTCCACTGACAAAGGTATTGTTCAGAATTTTTGCATCTAAATTCATCAGGCATAAGGGTCTGTAATTTTCCTTTCTTGTTTTGTCTTAATTTGGTTTTGGGATTAGGGTGATGGTGGCTTCATAGAAGGGATTTGGAAGCATTCCTTCTTTTCCTATCACATGAAAAAGCTTCAGAAACATTGGTTTCAGTTCTATGATGGTTTGGTAGAATTTGGCTGAGAATCCATCAGGTCCTGGACTTTACCTTTTGGGAAAATTTTGATTAAATTTTCAATCTTGGTCAATTTGATAGATTTATTGAGGATCTTTGGTAGGTGGTGGGTGTCAAAGATTTCATCCATTTCTATGATCTAATAATTAATTCTTCCAATTTCATTGGGATCTGTTAGGAACTCTCCCATTTCATTTCTGATTTTGTTGACTTGGGCCCTCTTTTTTTTTTCTGTTTAATTATTGGCCAAGCATTTGTCAATCTTGTTGATTACTTCAAATAACCATCTCTTCATTTCATCTATTTTTTAATTGTTTTCTTTGTTTCCATTTTATTACTCTCAGCTCTGATCTTAATTATTTCTCTTCACCTTGAGCTACTAGGGTTGGATTGTACTAATTTTTCCAAAACCTTTAGGCTTAGCTTATTGATTTGAGAGCTCTCTGGCTTTGTTATGAGGCATTTAGCACTATGAATTTTCCCCTTAGGGCTGCCTTCATTGTGTCCCCCAGCTTTTGATATGTTGTGTTTATGTTATCATTTACTTCTAAGAAATTTTCAATTTCCTCTTGGACTTGCTGGATGGCCCATTCATTTTTTAATAGTGGATTGTTCAGTTGCCAGCAGTTGGGTTAATTTCTGCTGTTCCTACCATTGTTAGCTTTCAACTATAACATGTTGTGGTCTGATATGATGCAGGGAGCTATGCCAATCTTTGGAATTTGTTGAGGCATGTTTTATGTCCTATTATGTGGTCTATTTGGAGAAGATTTCCAGGGCTACTGAGAAAAAAATGCATATTCTGTAGTCTTGTGATGGAATGTTCTATAAATGACTGCTAGATCTAGTTGATCTATGGTGTTGTTAAGGTCTATTATTTCTGGGCTGACCTTCTGTTTGGAGATGATAGTGATGGATTAAAATTTCATACTATGATGGATTTGGAGTCTATTTCTGTTTTATTTTGTAAAATGTGGTACACTCATATTTGATGCATACATATTTATGACAGTAATATCATCTTATTTAATTTTTCCCTTGATGAGAAGTGACTTTTCCATTGTTCTTTTAAATTAATTTTGTTTTAAAGTCTGGTTTGTCAGATATTAATGTAGCCACACCCACTTATTTTTTATTTCCATTTTCTTAGAAGATGGTTTCCATCCTTTCACCCTAAGGAGATTTTTGTTTTTATAGGTGAGGTGCATTTCTTGACAGGTCAATTTTTCTGATACACCTTGCTCACCTGTTTCTTTTTATAGGAGACTTAAGTTCATTCATATTTAGAGCTATAACTATTAGGTTTGCTTTAAGCCCTGCTATCGTAGAAGGTTTATAGAAGTTGATTCCTCACATGTTATTATTAGCCAATTAATTTTGGTTATGGTGCTTGCCCTCTATTGGATTTTTGAGGTAGGTTGCTCATCTCTTCTGTGTGGAATATCTCCTGTAGTATCATATGTAAGTTTGGTTTTATGTTCATATAATTGTAGAGCTGAATTTATTCATGGAACACTTTCAATTCTCCTTCTATTATGAGAGATAGCTTTGCCAGGTGCAGTAGTCTTCCTTGGAAGTACTAATTCTTTAGGCCTTGAACAGCATTGTCCCTAGCCCTTCTGGCCTTCATGGTTTCTGATGAGGAGTTTGAGGTAAGTCTGATGGGTTTGCCTTTAAAAGTGATGTGTTGTTTCTTTCTTGCTGCCTTGAACACTCTCTCCTTGCTTTTTATACTTAGCATTTTATCTAAGATACATCTTGGGGAGTTCCCTCTTTGGTCCTATCTGATTGGAGTTCTGTGAGCCTCTTGTATCTGGACTGGCCTTTATCTTATAAGACTATAATTACTTTTTTTGCTATAATTTTTAAAAAAATATATTATCTATGCCTTTGGCCTGGGATTCTTCTCCCTTTTGGATCCCCATTATCCTGATATTTGCTTTATTTTGGGAATCCTACAGATCCCCTATATTTTGTTCACATGATTTTTCTAATTTGCTGAAGATTATGGAATTTCAATTCATTTCCTCTGTCTTATCTTCAAAGTCTGAGAAACTGTCTTCCAGGTTATCAACTCTGGGACTGAGACTTTTAAAATTTCAGTTTTTTTTTTTGTTTGTTTGTTTCTGTTATAATTTTCGTAGTCTCCATTTCTCTGGTGAGTTCCAATTTCCAATCTAGTTTTATTTTTGTTAATGTTTCCTGGAATTCATTCTTAAGTTTGGTTATGCCCTCTGTCAAACTTAATCAAGTGATTATTTAGCTCCTCGCTTAGTTGGTTTACCTTTAATTTACTTAATATGCATCTGAAGTCACTCTGATTTTCTTCCATTAAGTTGACTCTGATGGCTATTCTTTTGTTGTTGAGTTTCATCTCAGATGAGCCCCTATTCCTCTGGTGCTCCCAGGCACAAGGTCCAGAATCACTATTCTCTTTATCACAGTATCATCCCCGGACACACCCCACATTTCAATGGTCGTACCTGTCCGGGTGGAGAATAGTTCCTGCCAGAGCTGGAGCTGGATTATATATATATATATCTTCCCAGTACCATTTCTCACTGTATCAACTTCTTGAAGGCCAGATACAGAGTTAAAGGTAAACTAAGTTTAGCTACAAAATCCAAAAAAAAAATTAAAATTAAAAATTAAAAAAAGGAAAGCTGCTGTTGTTTTCCTGAGGCACGGCTTGATTTGAAGCTGTGAGCAGCTGCTGGGAGCCAGCTGTGCAGCTGGGACCAGTAGATACTGAAAGAGCTTCTAGCTCTTCTTTAGTGTGTTCTGACTCTTTCCTAGTTTTCTGCTGAGGTTGAATTTATCTAGCAGAAGGTTGTGTTTTCCTGTATTTCAGCCTTTTTCTCCCCACTGACTGCTACAGTGTGTCTACCAGGCTGCCATCTTAACACCCTCTCCCCTGCATACTTTTATTTTCATGGGAAGTAATATATTTGCGCTGCATGAACTAACATTTTTTCCCGAGATCATCAAGGGAAGGTGGTACTGAAAGCAGACCAAATCAGTGAAAACTGAAAAGAAAGGAACATTTTAATGGTTCCTGTGAAGTAGACAAAATAGAGACTGGGAAGAAGAAAGACACTGGGCGACTGTCATGAATACTGGAAACACTGAAATGTCATAAACATATAATCAGAGAAAGAAGAAAAATGTTGGAACACTGTGAGGTTTAAATTAATTTTGGAAAATTGCATGTCTCTTGCCTATTCATAACAAGAGCTTAAATAAAAGAATAAATAAGAATTGGTGAGAAAATTACATGTATGCATCTGGAAACAATTTATGTGTGCAATGCTTTGAAAATGTGTCTAAGAAAACATAGAAAGGAATGGAAACTGGAAAGGATTTTTGCACTGTGTGACTCTTTGGTCTTCATATTTTCATTACTTATTTATTTCTGAACCTTTGTTCACAAGCAGAAGTAAGAAATTACTTGTATCCACCTTTTGGTTCAGAAAATAACACAATGGGGCAGTGGGTTGTCCGGGGATAGTGAAGAGTGTTTTTCCTCCTTCCAGATAAGTCACTGAGTAATTTTCATACTGTCGTTCTCTACTTAGCTAAACACAATGTACTTTTTAATCTTTACCTTGAACAATAGCTGTTAATTAATTTAATTCTATTTAGGCTTGTGTTCTCTTCCTATCAGCATTGAGCACTTAATTCATTCATCTTCACTGTTTACTTATTATTGTGTAACAAACTAAGAAGTTGAGCTACAAAGTTTACTTTTTAATGACTTGTTATGCTACAGTACATACTATTTATGTTTTGGTTTAATGAATAATTGCTTGATTTATTTTAAATTTTCATTTTTATAAAAAAAAGTCTTAAATTATAATTTTTAAAACAGTTGAAGAAAGGTAACTTTGTCTTAAAATTTTGGTGTGCAATGTGACAAATAATAGTATTTTTAATATCTCCAATTATTTTATTTTGTGTAGATTAGTACTAATACTATTATCTGATCAGGATTTACAATTCCATTCCTTATAAACTTCAAAAGATAAAAGTCCCAAATTCCTATTATATTTTCCTAGATTATTGTATTAATATCATCTATATTTGTATATATATTTTTTACTTTTACTTGCCTTGGACTGATAGCGACCACTCACTAATGTTTATTCTTCTTAAATTTTCTACTATGCTACATAAGGTATACATAGTCATAAGTATATATTGTGTATTGTTGTATATTTAAAGGTTTGTTTTCTTTATGATTAAATGATTTGATCTTGAATTCTATTTGTTATCATGATGTATGTAACCTTTGTTTTTATAATATTTGCAATTGCTTAACCTTTTGCCATTATATTCATCAATATGAGTTCTTGAGGACATTTGCTTTTTTAAAAAATTATATTATTTATTCATTTTTCAAGGAGAGAGAGAGAGAGAGAGAGAGAGAGAGAGAGAGAGAGAGAGAGAGAGAGAGAGAGAGAGCACGCACCAGAGTCACCACCTTGTGGGTCTGGCTTATGTGGGTCCTGGGGAATTGAACCGGGTCCTTAGGCACTGGAAGTAAGTGCCTTAACCACTGAGCCATCTCTCCAGCCCGAGGACATTTTCTAAGTGATATAAATTTTACAAACAGAGTATAGCTAATTTTGTATGTTTTCATGTGTAATATTTATATTTAATTATAATTATTTGTTGCTTTATTCTTTCAATAAAGACCCTTTTACAGCTCTTTATATGCACTCAAATACATATTATAATAGTTTATTTTTAATCTGTTTCACTGATGTTGTAGTTTCAATGTGAAAGCTTTCTCACATGTCCATGTGAGAAATGTATTCAAAATGTATTTGAACATTTGGCACCAGATATTGGCACTGTTTTGGGGAGTTGTGAGATCTTCAGCAAGAGAAGCATGGGATTTGTCCAGAGGAATGGCCTTGATGGTTACAGTAACCTCTGCCTTTTGTAAGAGTCCTCTGTTTATGTTTACTGGTCCAACATGATCAGAGAAGTGGGAGAACCTGTTGCCACCAAGGTCTGATCTCATCCTGCCACCATACCTCCCCTCCATTATGAAATGAAGTCCCTAACACAGTGAAATTAAAAAAAAAAACCCTTAGATTGTTTCTGTCGTGCCTTTAGTCACAATGATATAGAAAAACTAGTAGAATTAACCTAACTTAATGTTTTTTTTCATATTTCTTTGACAAATACCTTTAGCAGTATAGGCAACTTCAAGTTATTTTGGCATTGATATAAAGGATGTCTCGTTTCTGGATTATGCCTGTGTTATTTTAGGGAGCCAGTGTTTGCTTGTCCCTTACCATATGATGTTCTCATTCTTGGGACCTCATCTTTTCAGCTATTGATTTCAAATTTTTATATTCTATAACTGTACCATGTTTATTTAATATAAATATACTAGAAGTGAAAAAGTTACTGTAAACTGCTACATCAATGTACTTGTGGTATTTTGAACATGATACTGTAAATGTATGGCTACATAAATTTAGGTGTTTCATTTAAATGGAGCTTGCAATTTCAGCACCTGGCATTCATATTCATGCTATAGGAGATGTGTTTATGTGGGGTGGTGGTCATTGATAGTGTCTCTGAGTTCTAGCCTAAAAGTGTGGAGATAAACACTTTGAACTCTAGGTTTATGTTTGCCTGTGCTGCCGGCTCTTTGTGGTTTTTCTCTACCTTGGATTTATGAAAAGGAGCCAGTTTCATTCACCATTGATGGAACTTCCCCTGTAACTGTAAACTGAAGTAAATCCCTTCCTCCCATAAACTGTCTCGATAGATGTTCACCCCAATGTCTAGCTGATTACAAATGTATTCATCACTACTGCAACCTACTTCTACTCAGTCTTCTCCTATTTTCAATTCAAGCACTTGATACATGAGTACCAAGTAATCATGATGGAATACACAATAATAAGTATAGAACTATATGCGACTACATGGGCTGTTTCTAGAATAAAATAACCTTTGTCCTTGAACAAAATTAATGATGACTCTCATAAGCTTATTAGGTCTAACTAGTGATGAATTTTGTTTCTGATAATTGTAAAATTTGGACCATTATATAGACAATGGTTTTATTTTTCCTCAATTATGCAAAGTCACAGGTGTGCCAGCATTTTTGGGGTGGTGTCTGGTAGTAAGATGATTTGGAAGTCAGAGATCTTCTCTAGCTGAAGTCACCAATGTGTCTTGCTATAGGAGCTCAGGGTTGCTTCAGATACCTACTTGCTCCTCTTTCCATTCATATCAAAGCTGGTTGAATTCTCGAGATAACCCTGACCCCCGCTAGTGGGTGTCTGCCAGAGTACTTTTGCTCCCTAGTTAGGATCAGAATGAGGTACCATAGGGGTGCTGGACAGTGAATGTGGAGTGTTTAGGAGGTTTCTAGGGGTATAAAAGTCTTATTTCCTCAGTGATCTGTTTATTGGTTTAAAGTGGGTTTCTATGTAGTAGCAGAGGTGCAGATGTTGTGGAGGTTAGAAGTGTGTCTACTATTCTAGGTTGGTGCCTGATACTTGTGTTTGATTTGAGGCAATATAGAGTGGATGTACAGGTTCCAAACAGATCATCCCCCTTTGTAATCTGGGGTACTGTTCCCTATTAATCTGGCACCCCAAGGCATAAGACCCAGACTCACTAGTCCCTTCATCACCTTATGTACTCTCAAGGCCCAAACACTATGGGCCCCCTCTAGTACTGTTTCTCTGGCCTCACATATACTGGGGTCTGCAGAATACCACAGACACATTCAACACTTTTCTGGTCTGGAGTGCATAGGCCCAGGTACACTGGTGTCCTGAATGCTCAGGCCCACACTTGTAGGTAGCCTCACCAGGCTTGGGTGTATAGGCGCTGTTTGTGCTGGCTTGCCTAGAACTCTTGACCCAAATATGCAAAGCTTCTCATCAGCCTGTGGCATGCCAATGGAAACCCCTCTTGTGCCTCAACTATTTGGGGTGCACAGACCCCCAAAACAGTACTCATCATGTACCTTTCCTGCCTGGAGAATCTCTAGTCTGGAGCACCTCGGTCCCAAATGCTAAGGTTCCAAACCTGCCATGAAGTTTTCCTCCCAGACTGGGGTACTTCAAGCACTGCTCCTGCTGTGGCCTCTACAGTTCATGACCCAAATACACTGAGCTCTTCACCAGCCAGGAGAATGCAGGACACATTTCCACCTTGTCTTTCAGGAACTTAGGGTGTAAGGGCCCAAAATTCACTGACAGTAGGAGGCCCAAGCTAGCCCTGCCCTTTACTTGCCAAGAGTGCCCCATCCCCAAACACACTGAGTACCCAGCCTCTCCCCTCCTCCCCCACAGCACCCCTCACAAGCCTTTCTAGTGGTGTTTTGTTTTTGTGGAGCTGGTGTGAGTGTCACCTGCCTTCTCTGCTTGTCGTTGTAACTCAGATGGCTGGATGTAGCTCTTCCCTGCCAACCCCTGGAGCTGCATCTGGGGCCATTTATGTTGCAAGGCGCCGGGTGGAGGAAGTTTCCTTCAGCTCCAGCTGGAGTATATTTGTCCACTGTTGTGGTATCCATATATCAGCTGACTGAAGGTAAATTTCCATGGGAATCACTTGTAAAGCTGAAGCCGCCTCAAGCCTCAGCCAGCGGCTTCTGGAAGATCTTCAGTGACTGGAAATGGTGCCGTGAAAGAGCTTCTGGCTGTTTGTGTGAATGCTCTGAATCTTTCCCAGTTTTCTGCTGAAGTTGATGTTTTCTTACACACCTTCAGTTTTCAGAAGAAGGGTGTGTTTTCTGTTTTTCTGCCTTTTTCCCCACTGACTGTTACACTGTGACTACCACACTGCCATCTTAACCTGGAACCTCAAAAATTCTTAATAAAACATTTGTAAGTCAAGTCTAAGAACACATCAAAATTTTCCTCCACCTCTCTCAAGTAGGTTTCATCCCAGGGATTCAGGGATGGTTCAATATATGGAAATCAGTAAAAGTAATCTCTCACATGAATCGTATTAAGCACAGAAATCAAATTATCAAAAGCTGTAGAAAACACTTTGCACAAAATAAAGCTCCCATTCATAATTAAAACACTAGAGAAACTAGGGATTCAGGGATTGTATCTTAGGTTAATAAGGGCTATCTGTAACAGAGTTAAAGCCCATATCATAGTAAATTGGGAAAATATTGAAACATTCCCTGTAAAGTATGAAAAATACCATGAGTATCTACCCGTACCACTACAATGTAACAAGGGCTTAATGTCTTGGCTCAAGACAATATAAAGAAATAAAAGATTACATATAGGTAAGGAAGAAGTCAAACTAACCTTACTTAGAGGTTTTATGATTCTATACATAAATGATTTAAATGACTCCACCAAAATACCCTTAGAGAATTTATCAATTCAGCAAAGTGGCAGGATATGCAATCAATCAGTACCCTTTGTATGTCCCAATTACAAACATACATAAAAGGAAATCATGGCCAGAAAATAACAAATGTGGATAGATACACCTAACCAAGGAAATAAAATACCTCTATAATGAAAAGATTAAATCAATGAAGAAAGAAATTCAGTAAAACATGAAAAGATTGAAAGACCTCCCTTGCTTATGGATTGGAGTAACGAATATCGTGTAAATGTCCATCTTACCAAAAATGATATGCAATTTGATGCAATTACTATCACTATTTTTCACAGAAATAGAAAAAAAATGTAGTCTCAAAATTTCTATGGTAGCCTGAGATAGCTGAAAATATCCTAAGCATAAAGAATACTCGTGGTGACTGATTTTCACAGATGGCTGTGGATACTGGGAACACACATGAAAAGGACGAAGACTGCCTAGAACAAGATGAGACATCTCTATCACATCTTCCGGGGCCCAAGCAACATTAAAGGAAGTGGAAGATTAAATATGAAAGTTTCTCTAAATGCCTGAGAACTTCCTTCAGGGTGATGGTGGTAGACACTGGGGAGAGTCAAAACTCATCAAACAGAAAAGACTTTAAATCAATTGTGTCTTTCAAAAATTTATATCTGTTTATAGTGAATCTCAGTAAATAATGAACAAGAATATAAAAATTATGAGGCTGACACCTCAAACACTCAAAGAAGCTTATAGCAAACCCTCCCAGACCAGTCAATGTTGAGGAAGGACAGAAAGTATGTAAATGCCCCATGGCAAGGATGTGTACTTTGAGGCATCTCCCCTACCCCCACCCACAGAAACTGGTGCATTCATGAGCCCAGAGTGAATACTGATAAACCTATCTAGGAGGGTTTTCAGTGGAATAGGAGTGGAGGAGGGAGCATTTCCCCCCTTAAAATAATCCCAACACTCAGGGGTAGAGGTAGGAGAACCACTGTCAATTTGAGGCCACTCAGAGCCTGAGACTACATAGTGAATTCCAGCTCTGCCTGGGCTTAAGGGAGATACTACCTCAAAAAGAAAAGAAAAAGAAAAAGAAATCTATCATGCAGGTTTAATTATCATGTATTTTTACATAGAGAAATACATTTTGCACTGTAGTCAATATGCTGCCTAAAAGTAACAGTAATAATGATTTAGAAAATATTTACCAAAATGTATATATTCTTCTGGTCAGTATCTTCACCTGACTTGTGTGGCTCCTTTCCTTACAGAGGAGGTGCTTATTTCCTACCTCGAAGAACCATGGGTAAGTTGAATTTACAAGCTTATTCTTTCACGTTTTAAATATTGTCTCTCAAGGACTGTATTGCTTTACCCCTAATTACTTCAAGTACTCATAAACTTGGAAAATCATGTAATATGTGCAATGATAACCAGGACCAAGTTGTATCACTGTTTGTCAATTTGTCGCTCCATTGAGTGCAAAGATCAGATCCAATAAATATTTCTTGTTTATACCTTTATGAGAATGCCACCTAATTTTAAGTGTCAAATGAGATTGAAAGCAAGCCAGCCATGCAATATATCTGTTTAAAATAGAAAAGAACGTGTCCAAATGCTTATTGCTTTGCAAAATTTGTTCCATTTATTTATATCTCACAGTTGGTTGAATCTGGCCAACCCTGTAACACTACATTCTTTCCCAGCAAGGTTCCTATTTTATAACTCACTCTCTGAAACTCTGAGAATACTCACACCTGCCGAATAAATGCAAGTAGACATTAAAAACTCAAGATGAAGGAAGTGAATATATAGAGAAAAATATGCAGATATGTGAGGAAAAACACTATTCCTGTGCATTGAAGTACTTTCCTTTTTATTGACTTTATAGTACACTTAGAGCAAAAAGACGGGGAGTATCTCTAGCTACATATAAACTGAAGATATATCAGGAAATTATTATTCTATTCTGGAGCTACCTGAAGCTTTTCTGATTATTGGGTGCAGTTAATAGTTATGACTATTAACCTTACATTACTAGAGAAACTCAGAAAATGTGCAATGTACATATCATAAATATGGACATTTGGTACACAAAACATGTTAGGAAATTGAGGGAAAACTTAAAGATGTTAATTTTTCAAAGGATGAAAAATATCCTGGGTGAAGTTGGAAAAATGGGAAGAACTTAATGACAAGAAAGTAGAGTGTTATTAATTAGTAACAACACTAGTGAAAAAAAAATGGAAGCCAATGAATTAGCTTAAATTGTGAAGTATAGCCAGCCATGGTGGTACGTGCCTTTAATCCCAGCATCTAAGAGGCTGAGGTAGAAGGATTCTCCTGAGTTTGAGGCTACCCTGACACTACATTGTGAACTCCAGGTCAACATGGGCTATAAAGAGACCCTACCTTGAAAAATCAAAAAAAATAAGATAAATAAAATAAAATAAAGCATGATGAGGGCTGGAGAGATGGCTCAGCGGTTAAGGCACTTGCCTCCAGTGCCTAAAGCCCCGGGGTTCAATTCCCCAAGGCCCACATAAACCAGAGCCACAGGCGGTGGCCCTGGTGCGTTCTCTCTCTCTCTCTCTCTCTCTCTCTCTCTCTCTCTCTCTCTGCTTGAAAATGAATAAATAAAATATTAAAAAAAAATAAAGCATGATGAGTAAAATTATTAAAATTCCAAAATATAGTAGCAGCTAATTGCTCTGAATTATGTCTTAATTTCCCACAAGATTCTAACAATGTTTTTATTAATAAAATTAGAAGGTTTATAAAGGCCAAATTTTAAAACTGAAATAAATTAATTTTTGGTAAATTTTATACATATTTCAGGGGGAAATATTTGCATATATAGTACTTTGAAAACCATTTAAAAGATTTTTCTTTTTAAGTGATGTGAAAGTGTTAAATACTATATGAACATGAAATAATGGTGCCATCATTACATGTTAACAACACATTATAATTAATGGTAAAATAATTGTTAAAATTCACTGGTAAAATTAATAATAAAATATAATAAGAAAGGAGGTATAATACAAATCATAGGGAGAAAGCTTAAGAAGCTAAAAGATAAATAATTCAATCAGAAAGCAGGTGTTTTCCCCCACAATAGATGTGCCACTGTTGTCCCAGTTTGTCCATTTGGCCAGGCTGGCCAGTCTTCAGGCTTGCAAGGTCCACTGTGTTAACCACCAATGATGACTTCTCTCTCCCATAGGGCTGCATGCAACATAGATTTTTCTAGCTTTCTTTCAGCTGGTTAACAGGGAGGATGTTTCCAGCTCAGCTCTAGCTTGATTTCTCAAAGACCTGCAGCCCCCCAAAATGTGGTCTTCAGCAAGAGGATCTTACCATTCCATTGTGGTGGGCAACCAAGAGCCTTGGTAATGGTCTGGAATGTTTTTTTGTGGGGTGTGGAGAGGGCGGCTCAGAAACCTTCCTGGCAAACAACTCACTGGAAGGTATCCCTTTCCTGGTGTTGAGGTTTTTCTAGTAACAATCTATGTTTACTGGCGTGCCGTTATATGAGGGAGATCATAAGGCATTTGGCTTTGTGGCCCTGAGTTACTTTACTTAGTCTGATCCTTTCCAGTTCCATTTGTTTCCCTGCAAATTTCATTTTTTAACCACTGAATAATTCTCTATCATATAGATGAACCACATCTTCATTATCCATTCATCAGTAAAGGGACATCTTGTTTGGGTCCATTTCCTATTGTAAACAGAGCCACAATAAACTTGGATGAGCAAGTATCTCTAGGGTAGTGACTAGAGTCATTGGGATATATGCCAAGGAGTGATATAGCTGGGCCATATGGGAAATCTGTTTTCAGCTGTCTCAGGAACCTCCACAGTGCTTTCCCCAATGGCTGTGCCAGTTTACATTCCCACTAACAGTTTGCTAATTGGTCAGGAGGCCCAATCCATGGGAGGAAAAGCATGCTTGCTGCTGAAGACCAAGTGAAACCCTACAGTGGGGGAGGTCACAGTCCATAGGGGAGTAACACCTAATGTTGTCTGGCTAAATGCATAGATTATGCCATCATTTTTACAAGCACTTTTCAAATGGCTATATCATCTAATAATGCTATTCTCACCTTTGGCTTGAGAAGCTTATTCAGATGGTGGTGACCACTGGGATAACTCAAAAGTTGACACAGTGCTGAGAAGAAATGACAGTGGAGTGTTCAGCATTGGACATCTATATCACACTTCTTGAGGCTCAGAGTCAATTGAGATGAGGTAGTAGAAAGATTGGAAGAGCCAAAGGAAGGGTAGGACTGCCTACAATGCAAACTTCCAGACACAAAATGGCCTTGATATTCATGATTTCACAGTGCCTGATAATACCTACACATTATGAGAGGAAAATATGATGGCACTTAAACAAATCAGAGACTAATTGAGAGGGGGCTGAGGTATGGGAAAGGGTAGGAAGAGAAACATAATGGTTTGGTCTATAATAATGGAAACTGTCAATAAAAAGTAAAAAAGAGACTCAAAAAAGTAAAAATACAAGAATTTATACAATAGGGGACAAGAAGTATTGTTCAGAAATAGTTATTGCAGAAGTGAGAGGCCCTAGATGTGATGTCTAGCATCAGAAAACACACACACATACACACACACTACTTGAAATTATATATATTATACCATATACTATATTTTTTTGGACTAGCCAATGTGAGAACTGTGTGGATATTCATAGTTTTATATCAATTGATGACAACTTTACCTAAACTAGCTTCCCAGGAAAAATAAAAGTCTAATAATGCCCTGCATACCTAGGCAAAAATCTCGAACTATTTTATTTTAGCAAAATACTAAATCATGAAATCAACTCCATTTTTAAAGTGTGGGGATGAACTAAAATAAACTATGCCTGGTGATTCCTCCATACCCGCAGAAGCCAGATGCACAAAGTAGCACACCTATGTTGATCCTTTGCATGATCAAGAGTTCCTGGTGCACTTATATACAGTCCGTCAGTCGGTTGGTCGGTTGGTCGGTGGGTCGGTCGGTCGGTCGGTAGGTCAGTCGGTCGGTCGGTCTGTCTGTCTGTCTGTCTGTCTGTCTGTACATACATAAGGAGAGCTGACCATGGCACTGAAGAATACAAGATCAGTAACTAAAGACCATCAGAACTTCACCAGGTATGTTGAGGCCAACAGGTGGGGTTAATTTGATTACATCTGAGATCAGAGTGTATGTGTTTTCTGGATTAGCAGAATCCAGCAGGTCATACCTACCCCTTAGTCCTTTCTTTTAACAACTGTTTAAGGGTAATCCAAATTCAAGAGTTCCTTGCTGTTTGCTCATACAATGTTCTACCTGTTCAACTTTTACTGGTTATTTGGCTTGTCAATAAAAATTCCAATGAGTGCCTGTATGTGGAAGATCAGAATGGCTGTGACAGCAAAAGCTTCTGGCTGTGATAGCAAAAGTGGAGAATTTACTAATGGTTTAAACTAATATTGAAGCTTCAGCTTCTCTTTTTCTCAGGCCCCTCCTTGGGGTAGCCAGCCTACTCCTGGTATCCCAAGAGTTAGCTCTGTTTCACAGGCTCTGCTCCTAAAAGCAGCTTGCTCATTGCTGCACAAAACTCCAAGAGTTAGGTCTGTAATTTCAGGGCTGTGCCTTCCAATCAGGCATCAAACATGTGAATTTTGGAGGCACTTATTATGTTCAGTATTTGAGGATTTCTTCCTATGTTTTATAGCATTTCTCTAAAAGAAGCATTCAGTATATAAAATGTTTTCTCTCTTGCTCTTGGAATGTTTCCAACCTACTGCCATTCTCAAATTCTCAGCAATCTCATATATTCCTTGAATGAGTTTCAGAAGGAATGATTAGTAAATATTATTCAGATGAAACATATGTATAAAGTAAAAATCTAAAAATTTACAATTCTAATATCCTCCAAATAAGTGCCAATGTAATCTCTATACTTCCCTTATGACTCCCTATTCACAGACAAAACATGCTCTTAAAGAAATAAGCCTTTTAGGCAATATTGTTCAGTATCACTTCATGTTTTCCTAATAGATAATAACAAATAAAATGTCATTAATAAATCCACATTACTGATGCTGTTTTTATTTTCTCTGACATAAGGAAATGCTAACTTTCTATAAGGATTATTAATTTCCAAATTAAAAATCTGATCAGTAAAGTGTAAGAAACTATATGTGAAAGCCATATAATGCTGTGGCCTTTGTGTACAGTTTGCCTGGTGGCCCTCCACAATGCCAATTTGATGATTTTTTTTCTATCTACTATAGTGAAAAGAGTGCTCTTCTCAAATTCAGTATAACACGTGTTTAGTTTAGCAAGTAAAAATAGAAGTCTTTGAGCAGAGAAACTGGCTCACTGGACAAGAACTTTCCATGAAAGGGTTTCAGATCACCAGCAGTCATGTTAAATACTGGAAATAGTGGTGCACACTTATAACGCCAACGTTGAAGAAGTGAAGACAAAAGAATCTCAGGAGTTGCTGGCTAGCTAATTTAGCTAGATAAGTGAGATCCAGGTTCAGTAAGAAAGGACTCTGTCTCAAAAAATAAAGCAGAAATCAATAGAGGAAATACCAAATCACAACTTTTGACCTCCATGTGCACACACATATGTACCTACATGTATATGAACCAAGTACATATGTGCACAACACAAACATATGCATGCATATATTTCTAGATATGTTTTTACTTTGATATTCATGCTTTAGTCACTGAGGGCATTAGTATACCTTTAAAATATTTTTCTCATTCCTATTCATTCTTGAACACTACATAGACAGACATTTAACATTATTGAATATGTTCTATTTATATGTATGTGGGTGTGAATATTTTGGCTTTATTCTTATATAATTTTTTAGGTTCCTGATAAAAAATTTGATACATTTTTGCATAAAATATCACCAATATAATTTTAATAAATGAAGAATGTTTTCAATTCTTTTCATCTCTGAAATTTTTAAACTCTTAGAGTTACTAATTAAAAATATTTCATTTGCACTATGATAGACTTTCTTTTTAAAGTCAATAAAAAGGGTCATTCATAAAAATCTTCTGATAAATATTTGTAAGAGTAATATAAAACTAAAGCATATCACCTGTCATTAAGTGGTGTGATACACCTGCTTATAACTTTCTTTGGGTTGGTTTAAAGAAACACTTCCCTGAGAATCCTCTGTGATCTACTTGTTATAAGAATTTCATGTATTTATAGAATCATCTCTTTTAAATATTTTTATTTATTTTCAAGGAGTGGGGAGCACAAGTGAGCATGGGATTGCCAGGGCCTCTTGCCCAGGCAAACACTAACCAGATACATGTGCCCCTTTGTACCTCTCAATTTATGTGGGCACTGGGGAATTGAGCCTGGGACAGCAGGCTTTGGTAGCAATCATCTTAACCACTGAGCCACACCTACAGCCATTGGAATCATCTTTTAAAGACCATATGATTTGTATCTTTTCCTTATACACATTAAAGTATGTTTAATAAAAATATTTATCTAGTAAAATATAATCCAGTGCTAACTGAATCACAGTTAATGGCACTATTGTTAGTAAAATTTTAGATATTTAAAATTTCGGGAAAGCTAGCTAAGATGCTACACTTGTGCTAAGCAAATCTTATAGCAGGTTGTATGTTTGTAGCTACTATAAAGAACAAATAGACTACTTTTTGAATTAAGCTAATAAAAAGAAAATCATGACAGGTGATCTAAAACAGATTTGGGAGCGGTACCTAACTTCACAAGCAGAACATATTTCAGAAATATAAACTGTTTATGTACATCTGTAACAGACCAAATGACTTTCACAATTAATTCATACTATTCTTACTATACCATGTAGTGATAAAACTCATTTCCTCTTCTGCTTCAACCAACAGCAGAGTTGTTTGGCGATCTTTCCTTCTTTGTAATCTGGAGTTTACAGGGCGCAGTGTGCCACGCCAACTTTTTTTTTAATCAAGAAAGCAAAATTGAGAGAAAACAATATAACTTATTTCACATGAAGCTGACAGACACCTGTTACCATTTAATACTCATAAAGCAACTTAAGTCAAAGTTTTTGAAAGTATAAACAGAGTGTCCAGATATACATTTGTTTGTAAATCCTAATCTATAACCTGCTTTAATTTTTAAATATCTATCACATCAAAATGTAAGAATTATTTATGAGAATAATAATCTTGCAAACGTTTTATGGGAGACTGCCCTTCATTTTGCCAAATCTGTCATTCAAGTTATCTTTAGTAGAAGAATTCTTATCTTCAGCATCTCTTGAGTATGTGGGTATTGATGCACAGGTACAACACTGTCTTTCCATATAAGACTGGCTGAATGTCATGAGCCCAGTGTTTCTCCAGTCTCCAATCCCCATGGTATGTGGGAGTTTAGGAAAGAGACACAACACAATGTTGCCAAGCTCTTCCTTAACCTCTTCCCAGTTGGAGCTTGCCTTGCATCCTGCAGGATGAAAATGGGTATTCTTGTTAATTCTTGTTTCTTAAACATGCATGTATTTCTGCTGCTTTTATTTTTCAATTCCACACCTTAGTACCCTAAGAGCAGTTAGGGTTATTTCTTCAGAGTGGGGATTGTGATGGTTCAAGCACCTCCATTGACACCTCCCCTTGAGTGGAAGGTGTCTAGCTAAAGCTAAAACCTAGGTGCTAAAACTGATTGGTCAGGTATGAACCAACCACCTGTCTCCCTGTCCACCTAGGGCAGGAAATACTGACTGAACAGTTCATCTGCTCTGTCTTCCTCACATGCCAGGACAGCTGGACCTCTGAAAATCAGAGCTTGGGTAAGGCACACCCAGCTGTGGTGTGTGGAGGGGAGCTTGGGGTTCTTTCCCACATGAACCTTTCCTTCTCATAATGGAAGCCCTCTGATATCTTTCCTTCTTCTGTTTGTTTGACCAAGCAGCAGAAAATTTTGCTAAAACCTCTCCCATGTTTTCTCCTCACACTGGTGGCAGGAGAACTCTAACTTGCCATGTTCCCTTAAACAATAAAGTCTCCCACTATACCTTACTATCTGTTTGTCTATGATTTTAATTTTTTAACTTTGTAGACAAGAATTCGGGTACTCCTTAAATTTTGAGGTTTATTGGAATTTTTGAGCAGGACATTGTCTAAATTCTAACCCCCAGCTAGGTCCTTACAATGGGACTGGAGTAGTCTGCACACAGCTGCTAAGGTAGATGACTGGGATCATACTCAGACCATGTCAGGCCCTCTCAGAGCTCCATAGTTGCTTGGCGGTCACAGTTACCTGACAACCCTTTTCACTAGCCTATTAAAGTATGTCTTAATAAAAATCAAATTAGTTTTTAAATTTTTCCAAAATTTGTATATAATTAACATATAAAGGATGCACGCACACACATACACATGACAGTATAACACAATAAACTAGAAAGCATGCTTGTTTGCAATATAATTAGCTCCCACTAAGATTGTATAAGAATTCTTCATTTTAAAGAAAATGAGTTTATTAATTTAGAAATATAATAATCCTAAATAAGTTGATACCTACATATCTTCTTTAAAATGTCATATCAGATGTGTAATCCTAATGACTGAATCCCTTATTTGATAGAGGAAGTTACACTATAAATAAAATTCAGTTATATACTTTTTGTTGTAAATTTAGCATCTGATAAATTAAATGAATCTGATTCCATTCTCTCACTAAACACACTAAATATATATTCCCCAAAATTCAATTGAGTACACTACACACAAAACAACTCAGGCCACTTTGTTACTGAAGCAAATAAGATTTAATATATGCCCTTAAAATAAAATTATATTATAACTGTTGGTAAGAGTTAAGATAATAAAAGAAAACAAATGTGTGGTTTCAGTTTTCCTGGGTTGAGCTTGTGACAGTTTCAGGCAAGCTCCATAGCCCTCCTCCCCTTGAGTGGAAGGTTTCTCTAGCTGGAGCTCAAACCTAGATGCAAAAACTGATTGGTCAGGTATTCACCAATCAGCTATCTCTCTGACTTGCCTAGTGGAAGTTTTAAAAACTTCCCTCAAACAAAGGCCAATCTCTCTTCCACAAGGCATCCTAGAAGGAGGACTTTCATTTTCCTAAATGAAAAAAAAAAGCCCCTCACCCCAGCTGTGTGACTCAAGATCTCCCCACATGAACCTTTTTTCTCATGATGGGAGCCCTCTATTATCTTTCTTTTCCTGCCTGTTTAGTTAAACAGCATATATTTTGGCTAAAACCTCTCCCACGTGTTCTCCCCACACTGGTTGCTGAAGAACTCTGTAACTCCCCATTTAAATAAACTCTCCGACTATACCTTAAACTTTGGTTGTCTATGATTTTAATTCTTTAACTTTATAGACAAGAATTAGAGTACTCTTTAAATTTTGAGGTGCATTGAATTTTTGCTGGGCATTATCTAAATTCTAATCCCCAGCTCAGTCCTTACAAACTCACTTTAGAGTTAATGGTGAGAAGCAGCAGCAAGAAAGCACATGCCTCATCCTCTGCTCTGGCTGTCTGTGCTAATGCCAGCCTGCTGTGCACCATAAGGTAAAGATGACAAGTAATTCCTCTACAAAAAAATAAGATATGATTATCCTATAAAATTAAACAGAAATAGCAAAAAAATGAGAAATGCTTTTTCATTGCACAGTAGTGCTCACCATAAGCACCTATTCTTTAATTATTGTCAAAACTGTAAAGATAAAAACTGTACCAACAGGTAAAACATCAAGAAGGCCAGTAGCAGTTAGGAAGAATTCTCATATAAAGAATGGGATAAGTTGCAGGTATCTTTTGCTTTCACTTACCAGAGTCATTAGGTTGTTAACACATCAAAGACAGACAGATAATCCTCAAAACTCTACAGAATCATATAGAAAAAAAAAAGGAAAAGGAAGATCTGACTATGTGATAGGAATAGAGGTCCAAACAGTACCATCAAGCAGAAATACTAAAGGAAGCATTTGCTTGGGAGGATATTTGCATAATTGGCAATAATACAGATTGGACATTTATTGCATATCCAGTATACTGTTATAATGACTAAAATCAGAATAATTATTATTCTTTTGCCTTTCAGTGATTGCAGCAACTCTCAAGTAACTTAACTGTTCACTGTTCATTTATACTTATTTTTAGTTGTTACAAGCCAAGGAGAGAATCAGAGAGGAATGCTGCTGCATGGCCCGACTTGATCCTTAGACCTGGAGAGAGTAATTTCCACCTAATCATTTTTACCTAAGAGCTTTAGCAAAATTGAGTTGGAAATTCTACATATACTTAGTGGGGCCTTTCTCATTTAAAATAAAGTAATTTCAATAGAAGTTATAATTTAGCCAAGACATTCAGAATTTAAGTATAGATGTTTGTTGAATGAATCTATGAATTTTATGCTTAGGTTATGATGCTTAAGAATAAAATTTATTGTAAAATATAAATGAAGTCATGTTCAGACCATGATTTTTTTTCTTTTTTTTTTTTTTTTGCCATTTTCCAAGAGATATATGTAAGGTGTTTACTGGATGCATCATGACAGCAGCTGAGTCTGGAAAAATTAATCTCATCCATTTCAGATCTCTAATTGTGTCATGATATGTTACTTAGCTTAAAATCTGCATCCAGAAATGGTGTGCTTCTAGTGAAAATTCTATGTGACTGATATGTCTCATATCTGATATATATTTTAATCTACTACTATGCATTTTGCATCATAAGCATGTAATACATGCAATTTTTTCTATTGTAATCTCTTGGAAAGAAACTGCAAAGACACATACATTTTATAAAATTGAAACAAAAATTATGAATCAAAAAAGCTCAACTTTTTTGTTATATTTTTGTGGGGGGTTTTGTTTGTTTTTGATTTATTATTTTTTTTTTAGGTACAGTCACCTCTTGCCCAAGATGACTTGGAATTCACTAAGTACTCTCAGGGTGACCATCTCAACTCTGCCTCCCCAGTGTAGTATTAAAGGCATATGCCAACTTGCCCAGCTAAAAGCTCAATTTATACAAGCTATCAATTTATTGGTAACCCAGAGCTATACTTGACATTTCAAAAATCACATTTTCTATTTAAACTTTCACAAATTCCCTTCATAGATTTAAAATAGGATTTATACAGGTTAAATAACTTGTCCAAGGTAATTTAGGAATGGAATTCAGAAATTGAAACTGACTGATTAAAATACCACTTGTATATTAGACCACATGAATCAAAAACACTTACAAAATCTTGCAACCCATACAAATGAATCTCAACTTCCCATGAAACATTTTCCTGTCTAGGCCATAAGTTTAGCCATTGTCGCTGGCTGTCAGACACACGTTGCTAGGATGAACCTCCAAATCAGGCACTGTTATGGATGGAAAGGATGTATTGAAATTATAGACTCATGGGAAGTTCTATAATGGTGAAAGAGGCTGGTCCATGGATAGAGAGAAACCCGTCACCAGTTTCACACACACAACAAACTGCAGGAACTCTAGGCTTGAGCTTAGACCACCTTTTATATATATATAGCTCAAATTCCAAAACCAAGCCTGGAAACACCTTACAGCTGGATCCTAGGATCCAGGGCCAAGGTGATATACCCACCAGCTAGACAGCTAGAGAAAAAAATTAATAAACTCTTGAACGTATTGGAGGGGGACATCCATTCAAACAACCGAGCCATAAAATAATTCTGAAATTCAAACAAATCAAATTAGTACTGTATCCATTCTGATCATAATGGAACGAAACTATATTTTTTACAAAAGGGTTAAACCCTAGAAGCAATGTAAAGGCATGGACTTCAAGCCACATGCCTTATGACCAAACAATTGAAGAAAGTGATGCAGTATTGCAAAATCTCCCTTAATGAACAAGGAACTGCAATATATGAAAACATATGGGTAACTATAAAAGGCAACTTCAAAAAGGAAGATCACAGAATTAAATTCATGTGTCATAGAAACTGAAAGATTTCAAGAAAATAATTTAACTATATATCTCAAACAACTAGAAAAACATCAAAAATAGTAGAAATGCAATTATTGCAGATCAGATCAGAAATAGAGAAGATAAAGGATGAATGATGCAATGGAAATTAGCTTTTCAAAAGGTAAATAAAATTGACTAATCTTTATCAAGATGTAAAGAATATTTATGATTGAAAACGCTAAATCAAGCCTGGTATGGTGGTGCATGGCCTTAATTCCAGCACTCAAACACAGAAGTAGAAGAACTGCAATGAGTTCAAGGCAAACTTGGAACTACAGGGTGAGTTCCAGGTCAGCCTGGGCTAGAGTGAGAACTCACCTTAGAAAAACCAAAATGTTAACAACAAAGTTTAATCGGAGATGAAAATGAAGATATTGCAAAATATTAAGTATCACTAAAAGATATTGAAAAACTCTGTGTTAAAAAGTGTTGGCTCCTATATACTTATGTAAATAGATGTGCTCAGAAAGTAAGACATCCACAGATCAAATTGGCTTCCTACAGAGGTGGAAGTTGCAGAGCCAGAGCAAATCTAGCTGGGGCTACTTTATGTTCTTTTGATTTAAGCTTTTCACTTTCTCACCTCTATGCATGTAGGATTGCTCTTTTTTGAAATGTTAACAGACCCCCCCCTTACACCAACCCAAGGGCTAAGAATGTCTTCAGATAACAACTGAAGCCTATGACAAAATCTTCCCAGCATTGCAGTAATCTGCCTAACAATGTTTCAGCCAGCATATTTGGAAAATGCCTCAGTCCATGTCTTTCTTTTCTTCTGTAATTATAAAAAAAACCATGAAGCTGCTAACACATTGGTACATGGAGTTTGGGGTAACCTGAAATTTGTGTGCCCAGGCTATGGTCAATCATATTCGACTCCAGAATAAACTACCTATGATCCCTGTTGAGGTGAGAGCTATGTGTTTTGTGTGGACACTTAAAATTAGAATTGAATTTTGAAGCTGAAGACATTGCTCAATGGTTAAAGGCACTTGCTTGCAAATCCTGATAGATAGAGTATGATTCCAAATACTCATGTAAACCCAAATGCACATAATGGCACATGCATATGTAGGTTGTTCGAGTGGCAGAAGGCTCTGGCATTCCCATTCTCACTTTCCCTTTCTACCTCTTTCTGCCTCTTTCTCTTTAAATAAATAAATAAATAAATATTTTAAAAAGAAAAAAACAATGAATTATGAAACAATACTATAATATTGAACAACCAAGAGTGAAAAATTAGGCTGACTCTGTTAATGAGAGAGGTCTTTTCATCAAGGAGAAGCCTTTCACCTGAAAGCCTCACTGTGCAATTCACAGCCAGACACTAAGGAACACTGTTTTTTAAAGAATGGCTTCTATTAAAACAACACAACAATAAAGAAACCAAAATAACAAGTGCTTGTGAGTATTGGGGGATGGGAAGAAAGATAATCACTTGGAAGGAATATAAATTACAAAAGCCATTAGAGGAAAACAGTCCTAAAGGATAGCACAACTAAAAATATAAGTTGCACACAAGATGCTGAAGACAACAGCATACCCATATTTACTGCAACCATGTTAATAACAGCCAGGAGAGAGACCAATCCCAAGTGTCTGTCAACACACAGAAGCCTAAATATATACATATCTATGGAGTACTCACCTGATTGATCTTTTGCAACAACTTGAGTAGACTTAGAGAACATTTTTAGGGGAATGAGTCAAGGACAGAATTGTAAAAGCAAATTGCCAAAAAATCTTTCTCACAAGTATAATTAAAAAAAATTAAATTAAAACAAAATTGATCATAGATAGGGAAAGCAAAAGAGTGATTACCAGAAAATGGGAGGATAGAGAAACAGGCCTCTGAGTAGATAGTAATGCATTGTATAGTTTTGTGGCAGATCAGGGTAAATATAGGCTAAAATGATACATTATACATTTGAAAATAGACTAAATGCTACTCACCATTAACAAAATAAAAAATAAGCTTACTGTCCTGAGTCAGTCACAATCCATGAACCAAAACACATTATACCTTATAAATATGTTTAAATATTGTTCCAATAAAATAAGTAATTTACTTCACTTATAGATTGAGTTTCTCATTGTGAATGAAAGAACTGTCAGAAAAACCTTTAAGAAGGAAAAGTTTGGGGGGGTCAGGATTTCATTAAATTCAATCTGTAGCTACTTGAACCTATGTGCATTGGCAAGAAATCATGGGGGTAGAAGCATATGGCAGAGGAAATGTAATCTCAGACAGGAAGAACTAGGTATGATACACAGCCAAGGACTTACTTCTTCTCACTAGGACTCATATTCCACAACCTCGCAAGAGCCAGCTCACAGTACCTCCCCTCTGACAAGATGTGGTACCCAGTCTCTGCTCTGCCATGCTTGCCCTGTTGTGATGAAAATCCTCCTTGAGATCATAAGCCAATATAAACTCTTTCCCACAATCAACTGCTCTTGGTTTTGTCCAGGCAACAACCTGCTGGCTACCCATAAATACTTTTTATATAAATACAAGTAAAGGGCGAGTATTATGGTCTTTTTTCTTCTTCTTCTTCCTTTTGCTATGTCAACCTTATAATCAGATGTGACATTATTTTCTCACATTTACAACTGTGTTTTCATATTCTTGGGTGTGCTTACACATGTGTTTACACAGTTTAGGAGATGCTAACATCACAAAGGAAGCCCTTGTGACAGAGATGACAATGATAAGAACTACTTTCCAATCTATGAGGTCATAGAAGGCACATATTGAAACACAGGTACTGTCTATAACAAAGAATCTTCTTACACTAGCATCTTGTACTTTCCAACATCTAGAATTATATATATAAATAAATAAATAAATATATATATATATATATATATATAGAGAGAGAGAGAGAGAGCTGGGTTAAAACAGCTTACAATGGAGGATGTAAGGCAGAGAAATAAAAAGCATAGATCATCAAAATTTTCAGAACAGATACACACACAAATTTGCCCCCCCCCCAAAAAAAAAGCACAAAATTCAATGGAGAATAATAATGAGGGAACAACTGGACATATGAGCTATAAAAACGAATCACACTAAACACAAAGTCATGTCTACTGGATTTTATATTTAAATGTAAAACATAAAACTGAAACTTTATGAAACCAGGATAGTAGATATTTTTGAAAGTGAAGGCTAAACAAAGATTTCAGAATTCACAAGAGCCTACTACTCAAAGAAAAAACAGGAAAGTTAAGCCTCATTAGAGTCCAAAACTTTTATCATGCATAATACTAAGAAGATAAAAGGGAATCAAAAAGAGAGATAAAATATTTGCGAACAATAAGCATTCTCAAAATTCAACTGCAAAAAGAAAATAAAAAATTCAATTAAAAAATGAACAAGAAATATGAATTGATGTTTCAATGAAGACATATATTGCACATAAGCATATAGAAAAGTGTTCACAATAACTAACCATTGGGAAATGAAAAAAAATAAAAACTACAATGATATATTACTATAGACCTGTCAAAATCAAAACATTTTTAAAAAACCCAAATTTTGGTGAGAATGCAGAAAGACTGGACAAATTATATACAGTTGGTATAGTTACAGTGTAGAGTCACTCAATAAAAGAGGCAAATTTGTCAAATTTACAATAAACCATTACTATATACAATATTGTTACACCCACTAGCCACACTCTTGAGTTTTTGTCCTAGAAAACATTTGATCCTAGAAAAATCGTGTTTGTTTGATTGATTTCAACCCCTGTAAGTAATGGTGATAGCAGTTTATTCAAAGTGACCCCAAACTACAAACAATGAGCCCACCACTGGGATACTAACCACACCCCAGCCTCCTCAGCAGATACAACAGAAAGGCTGGGGCTAATGTCAGAATGGGGATGAGCCAAAGGCTAGATGATCCTCATGTAATTTCTAAAGTAGAAATCTTTAGAACATGTGACAGTTGGCAAGGGTTTCTTGGGGAGTATGGAGGGGCAGAAGATAAAGGGTAAATCTACATAATGTACCTGACAGTGGATATTCAAACCTGCATGTGTCAGCTGAGGGTACCAGCACACTCCTCTAGGGGAGTAGTCAAAACTGGGGAATTCTTCATAGGGTGAGCAAATAGGGAGATGGTCCAGATCCTGATTGGAAATGACCACCACGAGAAACCACTCTAAAAGGAAAGGCTTTAATCAGAGGAAAGGGACCCTGAGCTCCAGGCTATCTCCCAAGTGGGAAAAAAGCACATGGCAAGGTCTGATCAGGGATTTAAGGGGAATGCCCAGGTTGGGGGAAGGGCCCCGGTGGTCACATATCTCTCAGCATCAGGAAGGACAGTCCCTCTCACCAGACAGAGATGCAGCATGTGTGGGGCTTTATCTCATGTTTAGGAGGCAGGCTTTATCTGTAACCCTTGTTGACAATTCTCTTGAAGCTGGCCACACTGGTTGGGGGGGGGGGGTTGCTGAGGTGCTGCCTGAGTTTCTGACCTAACAGTTGTGATATTGAAATACATTTTTACAAAATGCTATGGATTGGAGAAACTGGGCACATTGTAATCTATACAAGATATAGCTATATACTTTATAACAAACATTTGCGAATGTAAAACATTTCAAAAAATTGAAAACAATTTAAAAGTTGTTTTACCCTGCAACAAAAAAGAGAAAACATATCTCCCTAAAATTACAAAAATATCTTAATTTAGTCATTCTTAGATATATATTTCTTCTACTTTGTTAAAGAAACCTGTGTGTTGTTGGGCACCACCAAACATGAGCTGGAGCTGTGAGGGGAGAGATCTAGAATATTAAGCATAAACTGTAGCCTTGAATAGGAAGGTTGAGAAGGCCCTGACTCCAAGAAGCTTGGTCCAACCCAGGATGCAACACTTGAGCTGAAAAGCCTAGTTCTAGTGGCTTTGTATCAAGCCAAGACCAGCAGGGGCCCCGCTGCCCCTTCCAGGTGTACAGGAATGCTGATAAACTTTGGGTTTTGTTTCTTCGCAGCCCAGTGACCTACTGCCCTTGAAACTCCTTATGGAGTGACAGCTCCTCTGCAGCTACAGCCATCTGTTATGTGACTAAAGTCAGGTAACTCCCGCTGCCCAGGGCTGAGAAAGTCCCCCCCCCCAACTTATCTATGCAAACCAGGCATCTGAAGGTTACTGGCCCCAGCCCTACTCTCTTGACCCACATCAGCAAATGAGTCCCTACATACCAATGAGACACCCACAGGCCACCTTGCCCCCACCAATGCCCTTGCAGCTTGTCCCCCTGCCCCTCCTTCTTCTTCCTGCATAAAAACTCCTTCCCCAACCTAATAAACAAGCTGTTCACTGAAACTGTCTCCTGAGAGTTCTTCCTCCTGTGCTCATGGCTGTCCCAAGACTCTGTCCACCAGCACCATGGATGAACAGGGGTTTTGATGTGCAGTGACCCCCCCCCCAAGGAATCTGCAGACCCACAGTATATTTTAAAGTTCTGAAATGCATTTTAGTTTTTTTAGTACAGACATTGAATAAATGATTATTTATCTATATAATATATATTATTTACCTATATAACTTTATATATATATATAGTTTCTATATATAATGCAATTGTTATAAAATAAAATAAACAATAAAAATATTTGTGGGATAGGGGACATAACCTTTATTGGTTCTTATGCTCTTCCAAAATTTTAATTGAATTCAGTATTTTGCTACATGAAATTACTAAAATGTTTGTTTCTTGATTTTTTTGAAAAGAGATTGACTAGAATTCTTATGCTGCAGGCATCCTTTACTCTAGATCCTGCACATGCACAAAGAGTTGGTGGGACAATTTCATTCACCCACCCAAATTACTCTGTCAATCAGAATTTACCCCCATACACATCTGAAATTATTCAGAGAGAAGGGACTTTACCAAAAATAATTTTCTTTACAACCATCATCCTATTGTGTGTCTACTATTACATTATACTGTCAAGTTAATACATCATGTCACAAGCTTATTTTAAAATTGTTGACAAATTATGGTGTTTTGGACAGCCCAGAATTTGTGCTGCCCAGAGAGATGCTAATTGTCGAAACATCTGAAAACATGACTGTTTCAGGCTGCCCGTTTCTTTCTTATTTGGTCTAAAGGAGCAATAACATTATAGTTTAACACAAGTGACCTGTGAACACTGGGATTGAATTTTAATCACTGTTTTGATATTTTGCCGATTATGTGTGCCCTTTAAAACAAATTCCAACTGTTAGTCCTTTCATTCTTATTCAGTCCTCACTCCATATTTCCAAGCCAAAGCCATATGCCAAAATGAGCCAGATATGCACAGGGTAATTAAATAAGGACATACTTGTTATTAAGGTGATAAAACAACTCTGCTCTTATTAATATGCATGAACCTTAAAAAAGCTTCTTTGCTCATAGCATTCATAAAATCAATAAAAATAATTTAACTATATTGAAAAAAAACAGCAGTAAAAAGTTACAACATACTTTAGAATGCCACTTTATTTAAGAGTACTAGAATCAGATTTATTTAAAGCAAAAAGAACTCCAGGAAGAGCTTTGCAGTGAAATGGAGCTTATCTGTCGACCTTGGGACCAAGAGTCTCAGGAAAAAAAGAATCCACTTCTGTGTACAAGAGAGGCAATAAAAATGAATTATGAATTCAGTTAATTTCACCTTGCTTTTTGGATTTTTGCATTCCATTACAAAAATCTTTAAATCATTTTAAAATTAAAGAACCTGCAGATCTTACTATGTGAGCACTCAAAAGATCAGAGAATCGAATGTCGCATATTGTCCCTCATAGGTGGTTCCTAACCTGAATAACAGTAAACTCTAAGCAAACCAACCAGAATTGAGAGTTAGGGAGAGAGAAGTAAGAAGTGGGTGGAGGGAAGGGGATGTCTTAAACATGAAGTTGAACCAAATCCGGTCCAAAATTATAAAATCCTCACCTGCACAATGTTCACTATGAGCATGGAGTGGGCATCATCTGGCAAGCGGGGCCAAGAATGAAAGGGGAGCGTGTCTAAGTGTGTGAAAAACCGAGTAGTCTAGCAGCTCCTGGTCCCAGCCATGGAATCCTTCCTTCACTGAGATGTTGACCAAAGTGACCCATGAGGTCCCCAATACATGACAGGATTCTGTCAAAGTTCTTGATTACTAACCCCAGGCCTGAGGCAAGATCCTGTTGCTGAAGAACCACAGAAAGCCATCTAACAGCACCAATAGACCCTACAAGTTCCAGAATGGTAACTGTTAGGTCCAAGATTCAGGCAACACCCCGTCCCCTCCCCCAGCTTGCCTCAGGAGAAGTTTCACAGAGACCTCTCCTCCAGAACAGGAGATAACACCCCCCACCTGTTGTGTCTCTGTCTGGCAGGAGGCACTGCCCTTCCTGATGCTAAAAAATACTGGCCACCTGGTTCCCTTCCCCCAAGCTAAGCATCCACCTTAAAAAGCCAGATTTTGGTCTGAGTTTTGGGCTTCTCCCATCTTGGGAGCTAGCCTAGAGCTTGGGGTTCCCCTTCTTTCTATTAAAAAAAATTTCCTTTCAGAGCGGTCTCCATGGTGGTCATTTCCATTCTAACAATAACCAGCCCCCAGATGGTAGTTATTGCAGAGCTGGAAGGTCCTGCATAAGCTGCCAGGGGAAACTGGTCAACGACAATTGGAATAAACAGAGACCACTGTCCTGAAACCGCAGTCAGCCAACATGAGTAGGCTGAACACACTGCCTACTGGGAGAGAACAGCCAACCATGAAAGGAGCACTTGTGCAATGGAGGTGCCAAAGCCTGGGGGAGGCAATCAACAGCTGACAATTCGGCCAAGAAATCTACTCAATGAAGAGGAGTCTGTGACTAGAACTGGGATTTCAGGGTAAATTACAAAGGGAACCAATATCTTAGGACACCAAAGAGAAACTCGCTTTACAAGTGATTTATAAAAAGCTACCAACAATAGAATCTAGCCAACTCAGGAAAGTGTATCTCAATTAACCTATACTGATCTCACTCTCTGATGGAGATTCTGTTTGTATTTTTCAGAAGGCCGAGAGAGCTGTGGCTCTTCCAACCCTACCATTGAGCCACAGGCCTACAGCTGTCTTCCTGGCAAGAGATGCGCCACCCCAGACCTACCATGGAGGATCCGCATGGAACCTCAAAGGCAGTGATGGGATAAACAAGAGATCTATAACTACAGCCAATGAATCAACCCAGGATGAACCAGCAAAACAGACACCAATGATTTTAAACACAACCTCAAGCAGAAGCACAGAGGCCCCTAAGACATCAACTACAAAGCAGCTTTAACTCTCACCCACCATGACTCAGGGAACTGAGCAGAAGAGGGGGTGGAAAGACTGTTAGAGACATGGTGGGGAAGAATATCCAGAGACATTGCCCCCTCAGTAACAACATGCAAAGGGAGGTGGAACCGGGTTGACTCCTAGGCTATTCACAACCCCCTAACCCATGGACTGATCCAGACTGCCCAGGGATGAGGATATACAACTAACTGGGGACAGGGAAGAGGGAAATAGGAGAACTGGAGACATCAACACATTATTTCCTTATTAAGTGTACCTAATTATGGATAAAAAAAGAACCTGGCTATTGTCTCACTGTTAAAAGTAAATTGGCCAATTGAGTGATTTGTGGGGTGCAAAAAGTTATTAGTTATAGTATTTTACAAAAGTAAAATATTAATTACTATTGACATTAGAAAATGAATTTCCTGGTGCAGCAGTGCTTATTACTTCATACAATATGAATTTGCTATCTCAATGTCCAGACACGTTCCTCTAAATATTTAGGTTAATCTTGCTAAAAATGCATCTTGCTTTCTCCCAGATTAAGATTAGATATTGTTAGGACCCCGGACCCCCGACTCAAAAGAAGACTCTGACCAACTCTCCTATGCAACACGCAAAGGGTTTTATTAAAAATAACCGGGCATGCCCAGGGCTCAAGTGCGTATCCATAGCCGGACAGAGGCAAAAAAGCCAAGAGCCAAGTTCAGCAGATCCTTTAAAGGAATCCAAACATGCATCACAATTCAGGGAATCTTTACAGGCTTTTCCAGTAACCTGGGCATTTGCACATTCTTTCCATATCTATAGAACACATTCTCAGTCTTTACTGGGTTTAACCACAGATGTAAGATTACAGGGAAACAAAGGCAGGATTATAGGGGCAGGGTGAGGTGGGGGAGGCGTACCAACATACCATTCTGGGGTAGATATTTCACTTTTCCTACTTCCTTTTATTAATAATTAGCTCCCTCTTGTCCTGAGATTTTTTACTTTTATTCTAATTTTTAATTTTTCTCTAACAATATAACATTTTTATTCATCAAATCCCAATTTACCTTTTTATTTTTCCACTCATGCCAATCAAGTAACAAATAGCCCAGCATAGAATTCATATGGATTGGGATGGCAAAGTATTATTTTTCTCTTGTTTCTGGCTAGTACACATTCTCTTTTTGATATGCAGCAGATATTTCAACACTGTTAACAGAAGAGAAGAAAGTTTTGTATCTTGTGGTTTTTCTTTTTTTATTGTCCATAATGAGTTACATTGTTAATGGGCAAATAGTGAGTTGTTACCCCCAGTTCCCAGTGTCCCTCTTCCCCATCCCCAATCAGCTGGATACCCTCCTCTGTGGGCAGTCTCGATCAGTCCTGGGGGATGGGGACCATGGATAGTCTGGGAGTCATCCCGATTCCGCCGGCCCTAGTGTGTTGTTACTGAGGGTGGCCATGTCTCTGGATATTCTCCCCCATCAAGGCTCTCACAGTCTTACCACCCCCTCTTCCGCTCAGTTCCCTGAGTCATGGTGGGTTAGTCTTAAGGCTGTTTTATTGTTGAGAACTTAGGGGCCTCTGTACTTCTGTTTTAGGTTGTGTTGAAAATCATTGGTATCTGTCTCACTGGCTTATCCTGTGTTGACTGATTGGCTGTGGCTATGGGTCACTTTTTCATCCTATCATTCTCTGTGGGGTTCCATATGGATCCTCCACAGTATGTCTGGGGTGGCTCATCTCTTGCCTGGATGTCAGCTATTGGCCTGTGGTTCATTGGTAGGGTTGGATGAGCCACAGCTCTCTAGCTTCATTCTGAAAGATAGAAACAATCTCCATCGGAGAGTGAGATCAGTATAGGTTACCTGAGATACACATTTCTGAATTAGCTAGATTCTATTTTTAGTAGCCTCTCCTTCAATTGCTCACATAGTGCATCTATCATTGGGGGCCCTAGAGTCCGCTCCCAGTGCATATTGCCCTAAGTCCCCAGTTCCAGTTAAGGGCTCCCCTTCACTAAGTGGACTATTTGGCCAAATTAAAAAACTGTTGATTGTCTCCCCCCAGGCTTGCACAAGTGCTCCTTTCTTGGTTTGTTGTTTTCTCCTATTAAGAGGTGTGGTCAGCCTATTCCTGGCAGCAGACTGTGTTTCTTGCTAGTGGCCTTTGTTTACTCCAGCTGTCATTGATCAGCTTCTCCTGGCAGCTTATGTAGTGCCTTCCACTACTGCACTAACCACCATCTTGGGGCTGGTTACTATTCTGGACTTCGAAGGGTCTCTTGATGCTGGTAGATGGTTTTCTGTAGTTTCTTCAGCAACAGGATCTTGCCTCAGGCATGGGGTGAATATTCAAGGGCTGTGAAGAATCCTGTCTTCTTTTTGGAATCTCATGGGTCACTTTGGTCAACAGCTCAGTGAGGGAAGGAGCCGGTGACTAGGACCAGGAGTTGCCAGACTGATCAATTTGTTCACAGGTTTAGACTCTCTGCCTTTCTATTCACGACCCCTCCTGCTAGATGACACACACTTCTTGCTCTTAAGGTTACAATTGGCCATGTTTCGCAAAGGCTGCATACTAACCTGTGTTTGCTTAGGTATCTCTTTAACAGTGATGCTCTTGCTCGTCAGCCAATAAGCAGAGTAGAGAAACAAAATTGGAAGCTAAGAAACACATTAGAAGGTTATTACTAAGAAATAAATATAGTGGTAATTTATACTCGTGGAATGGCAACTTCATGACCATGGTTTTAAGAATATGGTCACTGAAAAAAATATGAGAAGGTAGAATTTCAAATTATCAAATCAATCCTTAATTTAACTCTGAGCACCTGAGTAGTTTAAGTTTCATTTTACTGACTCAGGAAAAATTAATTATGCTAATGGTTTAAAACTAGAGAGATAAACAAATGGGTAATCTTGAAATAAGCCTGGAATTTATAAGGAAAATATAAATTATTGGCAAGTAAAATTATTCAATGAATGGCACTGAGAAAAGTTATTTAAGATAGTTTCTCCTTTGCTGAGAGTGTGTTTCATAAAGTGTATATGTAAATAAGTGAATACCAAATAAAAGTTTTGGTAAATCTGAAAAAAAATAAGCTGAGTTACAAAGTTATTAAAAAAGCTGAACTTTGGAATTTTAGGAAATATAATTAGTAAGGATTAAAATACTGAACATTGCCTCTTTTGATTACTTTTAGTTTGAGGTCTCTTTTGTCAGCTATTAGTATAGCAACACCCACTTGCTTTTTATTTGCATTTGCTTGGAAGGTTGTTTTCCATCCTTTCACAGTGAGTTTCTCTGGTAGAGTAGTTCAGGTTTCTTGTAGATAACAGATAGAAGGATCCATTTTTCGGATCGAGCCAGTTAACCTGTGTCTTTTTGATTGGGTAACTCAGACCATTTCTATTTAAAGTTATAGGGCTGGAGAGATGGCTCAGCGGTTAAGGCACTTGCCTCTGGTGCCTAGGGCCCCGGGTTCAATTCCCCAGTACCCACATATGTGTCCTCTCTCTCTCTCTCTCTCTCTCTCTCTCTCTCTCTCTCTCTCTCTCTCTCTCTTTCTCTGCTTGAAAATGAAAAAATAAAATATTTTAAAAAAAGTTATAACTGTGAGGTAGAAATGAATTTCTGTCATACTGAAGTCGTGGGTTAAGTTTTATACATTTATACATCTGTCCCAATTTTGGTTATTGTTTTCCCTTCTGTAGGTTCTCAGTTTGTCTGTTGGACTCTTATGTGTCAATTATTCCTTGAAGAATTTGCTGTAGGTTTGGCTTTGTGTTCATATATTTATAGAGCTGGGATTTTGCCATGGAAAAAAATTCTTTCACTTTCTATTATAGTTACATAATGACTCTATCATATATGTATATACATACACACATATATATATTGTGCATCCATTCTATTATAGTTATATAATAACTGTATAGCTATAGTAGTCTTTTTGTTGTTTGGTTTTGTTGGGTATAGTAGTTTGGGTTGGAATCCATAGACTCTCAAGTTTGGAGCATTCCAAGCTCTCCTGGCATGTAGCGTTTTCACTGATAAATCAGAGATAATTCCAATGGGTTTATTTTTGTATGTAATGATGTGGTTTTCTATTGTTGCCTTTATTACTCTCTCTTTGTTTTAATTGTTCAGTGTTTTAACTATAATGTGACATGGAGAGTTTCTTCATTGATACAATTTGGTGTTCTGTGAGCTTCTTATATATGGATGAGTCTCTATTTTGCAAGGGTGAGAAAATTTTCTTCAATAATTTAGCCTGTATTTCTTCTTCTTTTATGCCCATGTTCTGGATCTTCAGAACATGAAATTAGTAGGAGTTTCTAAAAATGTAAAATTCAATATATAACTTGTACTCAATATTGAATTTAAAGAAAATAATTTATATAGTTATATGTAGAATATATGAGAATTTAAATATTAAAATAAGTCAGGGAAATGATTACTGCCCTGGTTCATAATAGCTATTTTATAATTGATTCCACAAAAAAAATTCTGAAAGAATATTATAGGAAGATTGAAAAGTTAAATTCTGTGTAATAAATGTATAATTACAATTAAATTTCTGATGTGATTGATTGGGAATCTTGGTGGTTATTGAAGTCTTCAAAATTCCAGGGCCAAAAATTAGAGAAATGGCAGGATGCCATTTCCCTAATATATGTAATAGCACTAACCATCCTAAACCCTCATCTCTAAGCCCAGGAACAGGAGCTCTTCACATGCACAGAACATTCAGGCAGGTAAGAGCAAAGATGCCACTACGAACTTTCAAGAAACTTTTTTATGATCAATAGGGGCTGCTTCAGGTACCCAGCCTCAAAGTAAACAAGTTCTTCTCAGGCAGAGATGATTGCTGCAAGATTTGAATGGAATACACTTTTCTATTTTCCCCTAATATTTTTTGTCTTTTTCTTTCTTTGAGAGTGAGCCATTTAACTATGTATTCCTAGAAGAGGGTACAAGCTCAAAAAAAAAAAAGACATCATGAAATATTATACCACAAGCAGATTCTTAGTACAATCTCAGCACACATGATTTAATACAAAAAAACCAAGAACAAGTAAAAATGCATACCAAGCCCTTGGCAATCAGAGAATGTTTATTTCCATAGGAACAATATAATGATACCAATGCCAGTTTTCTAAAAGAATTCATAAGCAACAAAATAAAACAGGGAACCAGGGACCATATAGAAAAAAAATCGAAAAATGAACTAATAGAGAATGTCTATGGAAAAAAAAAAGTCTGATAGTGAATCAATTATGTAAATATAACCCATCGACCTATTAAACCCAAAGAGAAAATGATAATAGATTTGAAAGAATAAAATAAGACAGGAAAGATGATAAAATCATGAAAATTTGTGCATGATCATAATAAAATAGCATTAATAAAATATATGATAGCAAATAGATATTCTGGAACTAAAATGAACAATAACTAAAATGAAGTAATTACTAAGCAAGGTGCACAGACTGGCTTCACTAGTGATGAGAAAAATAGCAAATTTAAGTATAAGTTATCAAGTATGAGGAAATAAAAATTTTAAATCGAATAAAACCAGAGATTAAGGGACGTGTAAAGTAATATCAAATATGGCAAGTGCACATTGTAGGAGTTTCAAAAAGGAAATAACCAGAGACAAGGAAACATGGGGAATAATATGTTAAGAAATAACTGCAAAACACTCACTTGATGAAAAGCATGAATGTAAAGATCCCTGAAGTTCTAACACCTCAAAGTAGAATACTGCAGAAACCCATGCTGAGACACATTATCATGCAGCCATCCAAAGAAAAAGCCAAATACATTTGTCTTTTGTCATAAATATGATTGTTTTGTGTGACTGAGAGAATCACTCAAGGAAAGTAAATTTGGTTTCTTTCCTCTTGATTTTCTTATTATATGAGAGAAGATGTATTGATCTTAATTTTGATGCTTACCTATATAGTCAATTATATTGCACAGTTTTTAAGTGATGGGATATAAAGAAAAATTATTTTAAGAAAAGTTACTGTGTTTCAGTTTTTCCCAGGTGAAGACACCATGAAATCAGTGATTTTTTAAATAAAAAGAACTCACAATTATCAGCATATTCTCATGATGTAGCACTATTGTACTTATGAACACTTTATGCATAACCAACATTTATCTTCTATAATAATTCCAATTAGCCTTGGCTTGCTACATATTTTTATTTTACAAACACATTCCCAATGCTCACCAAAAGACTATGCTCAGCAGGAGAGGACTGTAATAATCCAGATGATAGGAGAGACCACTCTACAGATAACCATCCATGTTGACCCACATTGATCTTATAGAGAGAACAAGCATGTTGGTAGGGGAAGAAGCTTGAAGTGCCTGAATCACATGGATTTTTATTCACCAAGACTGCTTGCTGCAGAACATTCAATCTGCAATAGCAGATTCCAGGCTAGAAACCTCAGTGTGACACCTCGAGGCTCATCAGAGGGGTACTTGGTGGCAGGTTGATTTTATATGATGGCTGCTTAACAGAAAAGACAGTATTTTATTTTTATTGGCAAAGACATTTACTCTGTGAAAGGCTCAAGACAAAATGCTTCCTTAATCGAAAAGTCCTTCTCTTGGCCTGTCCATGGTTATTTTTTAATATTTTATTTCTTTGAGTTTTAGCTGGATGGGAAGTGACATGACTAGTCACACATTTTCTCACACACTAATGACAAGGACCAAACAAGGAACAAAGGAAAGCACATCTAGACTGAGCAAAGCTGAGTCCTGTTTTCCAGAACTCAGTGAATGTTGTGTGACTTGAGAATGACTACAGCCATCACACAAGACTCTGCCCAGCTGTCAGCCTGTTGGTCTCCTCTAGGCCCCCAGAGCTCCTGAATAAAGGCTAGTCTCTAACAATAACGGTCCAGTGCCTCCTTCACTGTCTCAGACCTTTTGTGGATCATGTCCTTTGATCATGTCATACTTATGAAAATCGACCTCACATGACCACAGTTTCAGCTCTTACCTAGAAGCCTGGATATATATGTGTGTTTTTTGCACACAGGACTGCTAGTCAAGACTTATGTGTTGTAACAGTATTCCATGCAGCAGCACTTCTTACAAAAGTTCTTCAGACTTTTTTGTCTTTCATTATTTGTTGTCAATTTCATATATATATATATATATATATATATATATATATATATATATATATATATATATATATATATATATATACCTATTGTAATTCGGTCTTACAAAACCCACATTTTTCTTTCTTGTTCACTTTCTACTCATATTAAACCCCTTCTTTTTCCCAAAACAATGAAAAAAATATGGAAAAGTGCTATAATTGACCCATACTCACATAATTCAGTTTTAACCATGTCTTCCTCTGCCACTATAACCTTGCCTCCAACTGACAAGAGGGGGCGGAAAGATTGTGAGAGCCGCGGTGGGGGAGACTATCCAGAGGCATGGCCAGGAGAACCTGGCTGAATACTAGGCTATCCATGGTCCCCTGTCACAAGGACTGATCCAGACGACCAATGAAGGAGGTTATCCAGCGGACTGGGGAGGGGAGGGCAGTGGGGAATTGGGGATAACAACTCATTGTTTGCCCACTAAATGTTGTAACTCATTATGGACAATAAATTTAAAAAAAAAGAAAAAAAAAAGACAGCTTTCTCTCGTAGATAGTCAAGTATGGGTGGTTACCTGGTTTAATGATGGCACCCTGCCCTGGCAGGGCTAGAATTTGATTCTGACCTAGTCTCACCCAAGTTGGCCATAAGATGGAGCAACCTCCCAAAACTGCCTCAGCAGTAAGAAGGTTATCAATTGTGAGCTAGTCCTTACTGAGTCCTCCACTTGCATGTCCATCAGCCAGTCAGATGTCTCCCGACACTCCTGAGCCTGGTGACATGGGTCACTCTGACTCATATAAACTGAGGGAAATTATTTTTCTTGTCTTTTCCATGCTAGGAGGGGAGAGATTCTTCTTTCTTCCTTGTGCTTCTCTGTTTTCACACTTACTAAATAATTTCTCTTAACTTACCCTTCTCTGAGACTTCATTGATCAATTCTTTTTAGTGTGGACAAGAACTAACTCAAAATTTGAGAGCTACTGGTATGGGAGTTCTGTCCCCATTGGGAGTTAACTACTGTCACAACCACTATTATCAAAGGCATTGATTGGCAACTTCCAGGTGCTTGCTGGGATTTCCTTGTCCTTATGACTTGAAACAAAGACTTGGACCAGTGATGCATAAATAATGTTGAAATAGAGACTGATCCCAAAGGAAAAAGACACTTTTAAAATGGGCTAGAGATGCTGAGGGGATATAAAAGGTCTAGGGAAGCAGAGGTTGCTCATTGGTTACATGAAAAGTCTACTGGCCCCAAACCCAGGGAAAGCCAGATTCAAAAAAATTGTGTAAGACTCTAGCATTCATTGACAATGGAAAAATACCCTGCCCCCTCCAAACACACACACACACACACACACACACACACACACACACACGTGCGTGCACAAACCCACAAAAATACATATACATATATGTAGATATAGATAGATAGATAAATAGATATAAAGTTAAAATGTCAAAAATGGTATGCCAAGGGAGCCATGACCTTTTTAAATTTGTTTACATAATGCCCAGATGCTTCTGCATTATAGATATATTGCTTTTCCCTCCTGTGCTGCCCCTTACAATGGGGTGGGCTCAACTCTAACATTTTTTTCTGTCATTAGTTTCTTTTATATAGAAATCTTACTGCCTCTCAGCCACTGATAGTTTCTCATGTCACAATATGAAATAGTTGTTTTATTGGTAAATAGTGGCCTAGTTTTTTAATGACTGTTAATGTTCCTCATAGGTGATGATAACTTACTAGACTAGTACTAGATCCTCCAAAAAGACCTTTATATCTTAAATGTACTTTCAATATGATGCTATTTTTCCTCAAAGCCAAGACTTGCTAGTCTAAGAAAAAACAGGTAGAAATAAAGCTGTACTACTTGAATATTACCTCTTCGTACCCTTTAAGAAACTGTTGTCATAGTCAGTCACACACTGCTAGGATGAAGCTCCAAAACAGG
>PVHP010008132.1:0-55515 GCA_004024765.1 Zapus hudsonius | reverse complement strand
GTTTGCAGACTGCTATTGTGGGACTGCCTTGAGCTAATCTGATAAACCCCCTTTTTGTTTACTACAGTTTAGTCCATTACTCTAGAGAACCCTAATACAATCACAAACACATATGGCTAGGAGGAAGATTTTATATTCAAGCCACTATAGTCCTCTTTATTTTTATAACATATTTATTCACCTATCCATTTCAATACCTCTTCCAACCAAGAACCCATTCTGGTTTGTTGGCCTCTATCAATGCACCCTCCTACTTAAACACACAAGTCTCAAAATTTTAAGCTAGGACCCATATATAAGAAACTAGATCAAGAGTTGTCTTTCTGGACTTGAATTACCTCACTAAGTCTATTTTCAAATTCCATCCATTTCTGTGCAATTCTTTTTTTCTTTATGGCTGAAATAATCCATTGTGTATATGTACTACATTTTCTTTCTTTTTAAAAATTTATTTATTTGACAGGGAGAGAGAGAGAGAGAGAGAGAGAGAGAGAGAGAGAGAGAGAGAGAGAGAGAGAGAGAGAGCACAACAGGCCCATTGGGCAAATGAACTCCAGATGCATGTATCACCTGGTGCATCTGGCTTTTTGTGGGCACTGGGGAATCGAATTTGGGTCCTTCTGCCTTGCAGGCAAATTCCTTAACCGCTAAGCTGTCTCTCCAGCCCTACATTTTCTCTCTTTATGCATTCATCTTTTGATGGGTATCTATGCTGATTCCATTTCTCAGCAATAGTAACTAGAGAAGGAATAAAGATGGATGTGCAAGAATCTCTGCTCTAGGCTAGTGTCCGTTAGTATATTCCTGGGACTGATATAACTGGTAATTCTACTTATTAGAATTTTGAGCAGCCTCTAAAGTGATTTCCAAATTACCTGCAGCAGTTTATGCTCCAATACTGAATCACTGTCCCTCTGTCTCCAGATTCTTGTCAGCATTTTTTTTTCCATTCTGATGAGGGTACTCGGGAATCTAAAATTAGCTTTGATTTGTATTTTCATGATAGTGAAAATGCTTCCATGATAGCAAAAGATGCAAACATTTTTTAATATACCTATTAGCAATTTGTATTTCTTCTGTGAATTTACTGTTCAGTATATAGTTGTTTGCTTTTTAATGTTTTCTGAGTTATAATATTCTAAAAATTGACCTCTATCAAATGTATAGCTGACATATATTTCTTCCATTATGTACACTGCTTCTTTACAAAATGGACAGCTTTCTTTGCTGTACAAAAGCTTTAAAATTGTGAAATCCTATATGTTGATTGTTGCCCTTATTTCCGAATGACCAGAGACTTGTAGAGAAATCATTGCCCAGGATTATATTTTGTATTGCACCTGCTACTTTTGTCTTTAGCAGTTTCAGGGTTTCATTGAAATATACATTTCTTACACTAAAATCATGGATCCATTTTGTGGCAGGGTAGGAGATAAGACTCTAGCTTTCTTTTCCTGCATACAGAAATGCAGCAGCTGATTTAGCAATATTTACTAAAGATACTGTTCATTCTCTAGTCTATATTTTTGACTTATCAAAATTTAAGGGACTGTCATTGTGTAGCCTGATACTTTGGTCTGCTCTTGTTAACAGATCTATGTTTCTCTTTTTATTGAAATACCATACCATAAATATAACTATAGCTCCACAGTGTAACTGGAAAATAGGTATGATTATATCTCCAGTAGTATTCTTTTGCTCAGGATTGCTTCGGCTCATTTTTTTTTTTTTTTTTTTGCTATTTTTCGTATCCACATGGATTTTAGACGTGTTTTTCCCTCTTCCTGTCAAGAACCATGCTGGAATCTTGACTGGAATTGTGGTGAATCTGTATTGTGCTTTTTGTAGAACAGCCTTTTTAATATTAATGAACATGTAAGGTCTTTCCAACATCCAGTGCTGTCCTTTATTTCTTTCTTCAATGCTTTAAAGTTTACATTGAAAAGGTTTTTCACACACCCTTGCATTGGTTTATTCCCAGGTATTTTATGAAGTTATTGAGAAAGGTTTTGTTTCTCTGATTTCTTCGCATGTTTTTGTTACTAGCATGTAGAAAAAGATACTGTGTTTTTTTAATCTAATATTATTTTTGTAATCTGCCAGTTTCCCAAAAGTGTTTTTTTTTTATTTCTAGTGTTTTCTTGTGGAGCCTTTAGGAATTCTTTTGTGTAGAATCAAAACATGTGCAAATAAGGCTACTTTAGCATCACCTTTTCTTATTTTTATGCCTTTTATTTGCCATCGTGTCTTTTCTTCTTACTTCTCTAGCTTAGAATTCAAGCACCATGTGGAAGAAGAGTGAAGAGAGTGGGCACCTTTGTTTTCCTGGTTTTAATGGAATGATTCAAAATTTTCACCTTTTAGCATGTTGATGATTTTAGGTTTGTCAAATGTAGTCTTTTTTTACTGAAGTATCTTTCTTCTCTCTATGGCCTTAATCATGACGATATGTTGGATTTTGTTATATGGCTTTTATGTGTCTATTGAAGTGATCATGGAATTTCTATCATTGTCTATTGATGTGCTGAGTTATATTCAATAATGTTGTAAAAATCATCTCTGCACCTCTGAAATAAAACCCATATGGTCATGGTAAATGATCTACTTGATTTCTTCATGAATACTTTCTTTGAAAATATTTTATATACCATTCTCTAATTATTTGTGCTTATATTTAGTTAGAATAATAAAATGTAAGTAACCAACAATGAAGAAATATGGAATCCATGTCAGTGGTTCTCAAATATTTTCCTATTCCAGCAGTAGCATAACTTCCTCAGTGATGGAGACACACCAAGGTGACAATTTCCATTTCCCCACCTTCAACTCGGAATTTAAAAGATAGATTCTATTAGATCACTTAAATGCAGAAAAACACAGATTAAATGTTTATTATAATTTTATCATTAATACTCATAATTTTAGACACAACTTTCTTTATGTCTATGCTAAAGAAAGAAACCTCCACTATTTAAAATTTTCTTTGTATCATGTTTATAAGTTTACCAAGCATACTTAAAAATGCTTATTAAGAAACAATTTCTTTAACTGTAAATTTATTTTGATCCAGCTTTCATGAAAGGTATTGAGAGCCTTTCATTATATATTCAGTTTATCTGAAGATAATGTCACAAATCACTATAAAAATTACTAGTTGTCCCTGTGAAAGACAAACAAGATTTACTCTTTAAAAATCCAGACTCAATAAAAGCACAATGAGAGTTACTGTTTACTGTCTTTTTCCCACTAAAAGGAAGATTGATTTTATCCTACTAAGATGTACAAGTAGGATTATAGGGAATTTAAGTATTATCTACCAGATGTTGACTCCACTAAGCTGTCATTTTGGATATGTTAGGGGCTTTGATCACAGTTTGTTGGAAGTAAACAAATAGCAGAGCAATTCAGTGACTCTAATTCTAGCAAATGAGCTCAGTATCAAAGAAACCAGTAGTGTGGAAGCTGGGGAAGGAGCTGCTTCTCTCCAGCAGCATTAAGAAGCTGCCGGTAGAGCATAATGGAGTATATTCCCTCCATGTTAGAAGAGTAGGAAACTTTTTCTCAGATTTGCTTCAACCCACAAAGAAATGTTTCAAATACCTTCATGAGTTTTCAGATTTCCCATTAAGATTTGTTTCTTATTTCGTTGAAAGCAGTCCTGGAAATGGAGGTATACTACATCAAACAGCAGCAGCATTCTGGGTTCATGAGATCCCATGTCTCCTCTGGTTTGATGTTTTGCTATAAACTCAATCCCAGATGGATTTGACATCATATAGTTTTGTGAAAAATGAAAAGCTTAAACTAAAGCAAATAAGGAAATTCTCTGAAAATATTTTCAGAGCTTCAAAACATCCTTTGATGTATTTGTGGGTCATTCTTCAGAGATCTTCACCCAATGTCTTAGGCATCATCTAGTGATGTGGAGGTACATGCTATCCCTGGCTCAGTGTCAGATATTCTAATTACAAGCGGTGCAAATTAAGTGACATAAAACTTAAAGGCAGTCATGATTGCTGGAGAAGAAAGAAACATTTTTCTTCAGTGATATATCCACCTATAAATTTCTCATTCTCCTATAAACACCCTCTCATCCATGCTCCTGTAATTAACTAATCAGACTCATGGGTTAACCAACAAAGACAAGAAAGTAGAAGGTAAATTAATTGTGTTAACTAGTGTTCTCTAGAGGAATACAGCAATAGAATTGATGTATGTTACAAAAGGGATTTATTAGATGGATTACACAATACAAGCTGAGTCATTGAACAAAGACTGTCTGTACACTGTGGAGATTGAGAACCTGGTGCATGCTCCATGGGAAGCAATCCTAATGAGGAGCCGAAGACCTACAGGGTTCTTGGAGGACACCCTGGAAGGCCAAACGTACAGGGCTTCGAAGTCAGTGAAGGAGGGCAGCAAGAGGGCAGATGCTCTCACCAGCCAAATCAATGCAGAGATGCAAAAGTAAAATTCCTTTTCCCTCAGATCTCTTGATATTGTGCCCATTGTCAGAAAGTGATGCTGAATCTGTGCGTGTGGGGGGGTGGAGTTCCTTCCCCCTTCCATTAATGCTTCTTGGAGCTGCTCTGACATACCTGCTTGGAGGCATGTCTCTTACTTGAGTCCTGATCCAATCAAGTTGACAACCAAGATTAACTGTCACAGGGACTATTTGGAAAAAGGAGAGTAGAGATTTGGGAAAAATAGAGGTAAAAAGGACAATTGGGAGTAGACCAGGCACATGAAGGGATGAACATGACCAAAGTACATTATACAGATATATGAAAATGTGACAATGAAGTTCATTATTATTTATAATTAATACATGCCAATTAAAACTGTTTTTAAAAAATAAAAGTGTCCATATATAATTTCTTCCATTTACCTCTGTGACATGGAGATGACAATTGCCCCTACTTTATGAAGTGTGTGTATTGCATAGCTTTATATTTGTAACTAATAGTCCTCCTGGCTCTTATTAACCTCATCAGTGGTAAAGGGCTGGGATAGCAGAGATAATTCAGAGAAAATCTTGCACATACTTTCTATTCAGCTGGTTGAAATGAGTGCAGAGTGAAAACTGAGACTGAGAACTCAGATGAGACAGACCATTGGCAGATCACTATCTACTTGCTAGAGATGTCCACATTATCAGTCATTCTTGATAACCTTTTTGAGAGGAAAGGCTGGTTCTCACACAATAGAACTCATTTCTTTGGGTTATCCCTGACAACACTGCTCCCTTCTAATCTCTGGTATATTGTTCAAAAGAAACACTGTAAAAATAATCTATGAAGATGATTAGCTTTTATCACATCATTTTAAGAAAAAGAAGCTAGAGACTACAGTCATTATAACCAAAGGAAAGACACACACACACATGGAAAACCTCTAGAAAGCACCATGTATGTCTTATAGACATCAAAAATGGTGCTCTGGACCTTCGCCAGAGAATTCCATAACATTGTTGCAGCTCTTACGTCAAAAGAGTATGAGATAATTTGTTCTTAAGTGAAATATGAATGACTATGGCCTGGGAACATGGATCCAGGTTGCCCTAACTAGCATATTTCAACAGTTTCATGAAATATTTATACTTTATGAATGAAAGTGATATAAAGTGATATGAATAAAGACACCTTATCAGAAATGGAGGGAACATCAGAAAGGTGGGTTACAACAAAGCAGGGTAATCTTTGCTATAGGTTTTGGATGCTATCTGATAAGATTCTTAGCTTTTGGGTTGCTGGAAGTTTTTGGCCTGTCATGTTATATTACATTTATTGCGTTTGTATGACTATTAGGTAATGACCTAATATTCACATGGATGGTGGGTCAGGAACAGGAGTAGGTGATTAATGGTTATTAAGTAAATTAATGACAAATGAAGACTGACTTTGTTCTGGATCTGTAGCATTCCAAAATTTTACCATTGTGAAATTCTCATCAGTCAACCTACTTTGAGAATCCTAAACCCATGTGCGGCTTTCTTTTCTTGTGACTTCATTTTTCAGCGGCTTGTTTTTCCCACACTGGACAGATATTCACAGCTAGGGAGTGGCTAGCTCAGTTCCTGCTCAGCACAGTTGCCATCTAAAATGTTGTTTTCAGTGAAGGTCGCCATCCAAACTATGAGTGTTGGCACAACAGTTAATCTATTTGCTACCCCTGCTTTAATACAGCACACATTTTACCCATATCTACTTGGCTATACTTTTCTGTCAAACTTTTTTATTAACATGATGTTCTAGAGGAGCAGATAAAGGCACAAACATTATTCTATACAGAATAGAAATCTGAGATAGGTTAACCCATAGAAAATATCTGGAATGAGAATTAATACATGCTGATAACAATATAACCCACTTTCTACAAGATATACATACATATATTAAAGATGAATATTTCTTGTTTTCTCTCTCTCTCTCTCTCTCTCTCTCTCTCTCTCTCTCTCTCTCCTCTTCTTTAAACTGATAACTTAGTTGCTAAGCCATTTTAGACATTGAGGGACTGGTTTTGACAGTGTTTTTAAAAAAACATTCCTATCAACATAGTATAATTATTGTATCAACTGTTTTGAGGACACATATTCTTTCTATCACAACTTTCCACACTAGTATTTACTGTGACATTTTTAAGATATAGCAAAATATAATCTCATATCACATCTCTTTCCTGCTTTGTTTGCCTGTTTCACATGGTTCTAGTTAGATATAAAATGTGAGCTTTCTTAAATTTATGACAGTGATTTTATTTCATGTATTTGCTTTTATTTCCCAATAAATATGCACAGACTACAGGTGATATTCATTTACATATGACTAAGACATCTTGTTTATTAATCATGTAGTTGTTATTGATTTGGAGATAAAAATTGTACATTGTATAAATTTTAAAAATGTTTTTTGAGGGCTGGAGAGATGGCTCAGCGGTTAAGGCACTTGCCTCCATTGCCTAAGGCCCCGGGTTCAATTCCCCAGGACCCACATAAGCCAGACCCACAAGGTGGTGGCTCTGGTGCACTCTCTCTCTCTTTCTCTCTCTCTCTTTCTCTGCTTGAAAATTAATAAATAAAATATTTAAAAAATGTTTTTTGAAAGAATAAATGTTCAAATATCTGTATTTCTGATATTATCATACACATAATAGACTTTAGCAGAGTCTGAACCTCTACTTGAAATTTTATGGCTAAAAAATTATCATTTCTCTGATCACTACTATTTTGCTAAATCTTTTTTCGTATATTATAGCAAATGAAAAATAATTAGAGTATTGTAATGAAATTTTTATAAATCTAGAATATTTTATTCATTAACTTGTCACCTCATAAATTAAATCCCTTAACATTTTCATATTTGTTTGAAAAAAATCTCTCCTCCATTATAAAGCAGGCTCATAGTTTAAGGTGGATAAGTGTGCACACACCATTGAGATGGATCATGGGTGGTCAAATGAAACATTGAGCCTTTAGAAGTCTCCAAGCATTTTACAAAGGAGTTCTGGTGACAAAATCCCATTTATGGAAATCATTATGCTACAGAAAATTATGACCTCAACTATTGGGAGAGACCATGCTTCTTACACTTTGTTGTGACTTTTGTTCACGTCTATTCTTGAATGTATTTAGATTCTGTCTGACCAGAGAAAACATTCTTGACTTTAAGTTTGTGTCCAGCAGAGTCTGAAAGAATTGAATTTTTTTTTTCAATTAAGTAGCAAGAGGATTGCTGGGGAGCATCCAAAAATCAATGACAGCACAAGACACAGAAAGAGCCTGTTATCTTCTGAAATTGCAATTCAGCGCTAGAGAATTACACTTTGTGTCAGCCAGAAAGTTGGGGTGAACTAAGTATCTTTAAAGTGTCTAGGTACAAATGAAATTGGCATTTTGAAAAGGAACTCGGCACATTAAGCAGGGGTAGCAACCCTTTCGACCATCAACTTCTCCAGTTATTTTTATGAAGTGTATTTGCTCTAATTTCACAAAGGATATCATTATAGTTGCTTGGTAGATTTAAAACACGAGTTTTTGGGAAACTGTGTCCCATCACTAAGGTAAGCAACAGCTATGTTTGACAGGAGGAAATGGAAGTTTCCAGTACCAAAAATACTAGTTTTCATGACATATTTCTAAGGCAACCATTGAGGACTGTTTAGGGGTATAATCAAATCAAAAGATGGTGCTTTAACTCTATGCAAATGATGATTTTTTTTGAGAGAGGTCATTTGACTATAGAGAGAAAAATGAAAATAATTTCTTTCCAATTATTTAAACCATGCTACTTGATTTTAACCATAGGCATTCAGGCTACGTCATGCACTTGAATCTGATCTTTAGTATCCCCTTGGTTAGGAATTTTGCATTGATTTTTTTTTTATCTATAAAATGTGATCAGTGACAGAAATGCAGAGAAAGGGCTGTTACAAACAGAAGCAAACTTTTATTATCAAAATGCTTAGAAAGCGTGGGTAATAGTAATAGTTACTCCCATCACTTCAAAGGCTTGCTCTCATTCTCCCATATCTTTATGATTATTGCCAAATCCAAACACAAAATGGCCACCATCAGTGCAAGGTTTCAACAGGATGCCCACTGCAGTCAAAAAGACTGCTTGAGAAGCACACTCTATTTCTCTAAACCTCATACCACTCTTCGTTTAAACAAAATATTAATCATTTTATCTCCTGTTCACACTGTAAATACCTCTGTAGGAATTTAGGAGAAAAACAATTATGAGCCTATTAAGCAGGGCCTATGAGAGCACATTTTCTAACCACATATTTACTCCACATATTCTCCTTCTAAAGTTTTGTGGATGGACTTGGGCTTTTATTCATTGGGAAAATATATGTAACCCAGAGTGTTGGCTCTCAGCTTGCATGGGGCTGAAGCAGAGCTAGGGTATTTGAAACCACTGATGGATGGGTGTATAACTGCTTCAGGAGCAGGGCCACTCTGCTTTCTTTTCACTGGTCAATTTATACTTTAAATTGAGGAATAATTGTTTAAAGGTCATCAGCCTTTAAGCCATATACTTGGAACAGTTTAATGCTTATTCTATTAGTCATTGAAAATACTGTTTATTCAAATAAACAAATATAGAGTTTAAAAACACAATTAAAGGAGTTGGATTATTTTAGAAATACCAAAGGGAGCTCTTGGTAGTACATACAAACCCCTTTCCTTGTCTGCATGTGAACTAGAAGATAATATCCAACTAACAAGTAGGATCCAAGCTAGAGAGAGAGGTGCTATAGTTCAGACGTTAGATGTCCCCGGAAGGCCCATGTGCTAATGGTGTGGTCACCATCTTGGGGATATTGCCAAAGCAGAGACTTTTAAAAGGTGGTGCCTGTTGGACTCTCCTCAGTATTCCCATCATGGGGGTGATAATACCCTAGTTTCTTTTATAATCGTTCTTTTCCCAGATGCATTTCAACTCTGCCACACAAGCATCCTCACCACACTTTGAATTTTGACATGAGTGCTGACAATGACAGCACTTTACCCATGGAAGCAATTTCTCCCTGGTGTTTTCTTGTCCTTTTGAATGCCTGAGATTAATCTTTTTTTGAATGAACCCATAATTTCTGGTCCACATAGAACACAAGCAGAAGGAACCATGTTGTCAACGATGTCAGATGCAACTGAAAGAGAAGCTTTAATATGTCTTGTTACAGTAGCCAAGCTACCAACTTTCATTTTTTACCATTTTTTTCTCACACTTTTGCAATGGTAGTCACTGGGTATGAAAATTAAGGACTCTGTATTTTACCAGTATTCTTTGCTTTGCTTTGTTTCCTTTCTAGTGGACTAAATAGGCCCACCTCTTGCCATCATGGTGGATGTAACCTGGACCTGTATGCTGAAATGAATCCCTGCTTTCTTAAACTGATTTGTGTCTGGAGTTTGGTTTTAGCATCAAGAAGATAAATGATAAACCCGTCATGCTGATGCTGGATTGTAATTTTTTATTTATGATTTTGATGAAATAAACACTTTGTTCCTTAAGGTGTTTAATGTCATGGTACAAGAATAAGAAAGTAAGTAAAGAAAGTCACATAGCTTTCTTCGTGCCTTCCTTGAATATCTGATGTAGTTTATGTTTTAACATTACACTATGTGGTCTAATGCAATAATTTTATTACTTATTTTTCATTATGTATCTAATGTTATTAAAGGCACATCTCTATTTTTCATGACTTTAAAATTAAAAATCACTCATGATGTCTGATTAAATCCTCCTTAGCATTATTTTACTTTGTCAGCTCATAAAACCACAAGAATTTATGATTTTTAAAATTTTGTCATGTGTAATTTCCTCCTTTGTTTTTAGAACTTCAGAGTCTCTTTTAAACAATTTTATCTTTAACATAAGATTAATGCTGTGCCTCAATATAGTCGATCTTATTTTCTTTTTCATAGATAATTTGAATCTATGATTATATGTGTTTTGGGGAGAGGTACAAAAGAGTCCTACTTTTCAGCGTACTTCATGCTACTATATGTGAGCAGTGAGAAAATAGTACTAACAAGAATTAAGGACACCTGTAGCAGATATAAACTAATGAGCCAAAAAAGCTCATTAGACTTCTCTTAAATGACAAAGGTTAGATTCATTTTCATTTCTCTAATTTTACTATCCCTAGTTCCCTACCATATTTTCACACAAGATTATATATAAATAATTTGAAAACTGGAAGTCTACACCTTAACATTGTCAATGATTGGCTTGGAAATTTTAGTAACTAATCTGTATTTTATTTTTTAATGTGAAATATTGATTTTTTTACAAATTAATTAATTTTAAACATAGGTTGCTTTATGTCTCCTCCACTGCTCCCCATTTCCTTGAGGGCCTTCTTCAGTAATTATTGGTTTTCACTGTGGGATAATTAGAGCCTCTGTTTCAGTGGGTAGCTGTGACTCTGGGTGTTTCTACCTGCCTTGTGGCTCCTACAATCTTTCCATCTCCTCTTCAGCAACAGTCCCTGATCCTTTGCAGGTTTGTTATTGATTAATTTTGACTTTTCTGTTGCCTCTGTATTTCTGTTATGGTATGTTTATGTTCATCACAGTGTTTGTTGCTTTTTTTCCTGGGGGTGATTGTTGGGGTAGCATTGGAAGGTAAATTCATAGCCCTACTCTTCCTCACTTTCTCCTAGACTCAGTTATGTGTGGTAGAGGTTGCAAATCTCCTTGGATGCATTGGGCTGTCTTTTCTTGTGTTGATGGATCGTGGAACTCCCCAGTATCATCTGCCAGGTGTAAAATAAAACAGATTCTCCTATCAAGGGTCAGTGTCCCTTTGACTAAAGGGGATATTACTAGAAGCTGAGAGCCATTTTGATGAGGCTTCCCACTTTTCCTGTACAGAGAACGCTGGGGGCTTCTCTCTGGGTAATGTGATTTTCCTGACCATGGGGTGCTGACTTGGTTCCCAGTACCCGTTGTGATTTTCCTCTCAGTTCCCATATAGACTCTAGGCGTTCTGTGGTGGCAGCCTGTGGTGAATTCAGCAATAGGGTTTTACCTATTTATCTGTCTGGTAACCAAGTTCTTGGCAAAGGCCTGCATTTTAGGGAGAAATTATACGGCTCATCCTGGCCAGCTGCTCATTGTGGGGGTTAACTCAGATCCTGCCCTGGGATTCATAATCTACAGACTGTGGTTTAAAATTAAGCTTTCTCTATCTTCAACTGGGCATTTTGGTCTGATCTGTCCACCTCCCTTACTTGGGGGTTCTGTATCACACACTGGTTTTCAGGAGGAAGGTTCCTATTGTGCTGACTAATTCAGTCTTTGACTTTGTGCAATTCCTCTCTCCACCAACCTTTTCACTGAAACCCCACCTTCACACCATGATATTATTTCCCTCTACTGGTTTGCCTGGCAACCCCTCCTGACTCTCCTGGGTTCCTCTTTTTCCTGGCTACATTGTATTTGTAAGCCTGTGGACTTAATGCTTACTCCCTTCCATACTCTTCTGCTGGTCTAGTTTAGGAGCCATGAAAAACATGCGAAACTTGACCTTGCTTAAAATAATATTTTCCAAGACCATCCATTTTTCTGCAAATTTTGACATTTTTTTCTTACTGCTGAGGAAATTCCATTATTCCATTGTTGTAGAAATATCCTGTAATAAACAGACAAAGCCTTTGCAGCAAGAGGAGAGGGGAGTTTAATTTTCACCCAGGCCCAGGGTCCAAGCATAAATGCATTGGCCACGAACCCCAGTTACAAAGATATTTTATAGTCCATACAGAGTAGGGTTTGTGACATTATGCAAATTACCATTATCTAGTACTTCACACATTTACAATAGGTCTCAGGAAATTCAGATATTCTCCCCAGGTATTCTCCGGCCTTGTCTCTCCTAATTTCCTTATCACAGTTAAAGCAATTACTTTTGTCTCACTGAACTTCAAAGCTCTGGTAGTTTTTCATCTCATAGCCATCTGTGGCCTGAAGAATGTAACAACGAATGTAGGGGAGGGGGGCAGTGAGCTCACACTCATTTTGCTAAAATACCATCATTCTTGATGCATGACTATGACATGCGTTGCAGTCAGCATTCTTAGTTGCTGCACAGAAAGAACCCAAATAAAAGCGGCTTGTGGAGGAATGGGTTTATTTGGCTTACGGACTCGAGGGGAGACTCCATCCAGGCAGGGAAAACGATGGCATGAGCAGAGGGCTGGACATCACCTCTGCCACAGCACTGCAAACAGCTGCAGGAAGGTGTGCCAAATACTAGCAAGGGGAAGCTGGCTTATAACCCCCATAAGCCCACCCCCAACAACACAGCTTCATCGAGGTTGTAAAACCCAAACTGCCATCAGCTGAGGATCGATCTATCAGAACACATTCAAATGTTTGACAACATGTAACCCAAGATAAAGATTGAAAGCTATTAATATCTCATGATCAGAGTTTAACTTGTCACATGACTCATAAAAACTGTGCATTCAGTATTTGATATAAAACTATTAAAGTGAGAAGCATGCACTTTGTTGATGGCTTATGAGATATATTGCTCTAAGAATTATACTGCTTTAGGATGATACTATAAAATTATTCCTCTTAGCATATGATTCTACAAATTAGAAATTATTTTTCTCAAATTTTTACAGCCATTTGTAGTCACTGGTTTTCATGATAATACACACATAACTGGGTTCTACTTCCAGTTCCAGATTCAGCAAATGTAGGTATTGGTAACTTTTAAATTAATTTTTATCAAATTCTAGCAATACTGATGCTGTTATTCATCTACAGGAATCATGGTTTTTAAACTTCTGCTGGTCTTGAAATGAAATAAGAGGAATTCTACTTTTTTTTTTAAAAAAAAGTATGCTTCATTATAGCAAGATCTTCAGGGGTCTACATTATATTCAAAACATCTAACTGTGCATTATGTGTTTCTATATATTTAATATATGAAATATCAGAATAATAGCCCATAGAGACTATCTGTGGTCTGGTTTCCCAAGGCCACTAACATGTAACACTATGTAGCAAACTCAGTGTCACAGATGTGAGTGAGTTTAAGGACCTTGAGATAATAAATGACTTTTCGACTTTTAGTTCCCTGCTGGGTCCAACATAAACTTCTGAATTATCATAGAGGTAATGTATAATATCTATGATGACACTGTCAGTGACTTTTATAGTTTGTGTCTCTTCTATGCATTCTGAAAATAGAGAGTTATTTTTAAAAACATTTTATTTAAAGAGAGATAGGAGAGAGAGAGAGAGAGAGAGAGAGAGAGAGAGAGAGAGAGAGAGAGAGAGAGAGAGAGGGCCTCTAGCAAACAAACTCCAGATGTATGAGTCACTTTGAGCATCTTGCTTATGTGGGTAATGGGGAATCAAACCCATGTACCCCATGTCATTAGGCTTTGCAAGCAAGCACCTTAACTGCTGAGGCATCTCACTGGCCTATCCATCATTTTTATTAAACTTCCTACTTGAGCCCCTCTGTAGATTCCAGCTAGAGTAGACATGCTGCTCGAGGTGGATCTGAGTCCAGCCCTAAGGTGTGTTTTGGAGTGGAACTTTATTCCATCTCAAAGGTGTAAAAAGAGTAGTTTGAGCTATAGCTGTTCGTACTTACTTTCTTGTGGTGTTGGCTGATTGGTGGTTTGTCTCTGCTTGGATTTGTGAACGGGAGCCAGCTTCTTCTGCCATTGATGGTACTTCCCTGCATCTGTAAACCTGAAATAAACCCCTTCCTCCCATAACCTGTGTCTGGTTAGATGTCCGTCTAACCAATGTGGAGCTGACTACAATGCGTATGAATTGATAAAGGTGTCCCTTCTATTTTATTCAACATTTATATAGCCAAAAGACACAATTACACTATGATGATGGCCCTGATAATATACTTGCTTAGAAACACAAGACCTGGTATCTTGATCAAATGTGGGTTAAAATGCCCTGCATGTTTTGTATTGACTTGATCAATTTAAGGGAAACTGAATTCTTATTAATTTGATATTCTTCTATACAGAGATATGGGCCTCTTCACTAGACATTTATGTTGTTATATAAGTTAGGGCTAATTCTTTGTTTTGTGTTAACTTATTTGTTATTTATTTAAGCATTTAATGATTATCTTTATGGTCTTTAGGGAGAATGAGACCCATGAGTTGCATAATTCCCAAAATCTCCATGGAAATGTCCTTTTTCTCAGAGACAAAAATATATCCGGAGGTGCAGGCTTGCTTTCACAGATGGAGAGCACCATGTTTTAGCCAAAGCAAAGATGCCATTAAAGCAGAGACACTGCCACTTACTACTTGGACATATTTTCTAAAATTGCTTTTTAATAAGTTTCATTGTTTTTACACTAAAATCTGGGAAAACACATCTATACATTTTGAGGAAATTATTCATATGGGAATGCCAATTCTCTGAACAAATCTATGCATATTAATAAATATAGCCAATTTATGTAACAAAACTTTGAGGCTTAAAAGTTTTCTTGACAACTGTGGAGTCAGTTAATTTGTATTCACTTTTATACTATTTTTTTATTTATTTCTGCATATTCACTTAATAGGGAGAACTGCTGCAAGATATCCAAAAAATTCAATATATTAGCTAGTTGCTGCCAAATAATAATTTTGCTTATCTTTTTATAATCTACGAAATTTATATGAGGATTTAAGTATTTGTCTCTGAAAGCAAAGACTAGCCTGAGTCCTCCTATTTCATATGGTACTTGTGGTTTTAATGTGAGTATATGCCTCCCATAGCCTGAGGTAAGGCTTTTTTTTTTGCCTGCAATTTCAGTCTCCAGCAGCCAGATGGAAGGTGTGTAACTGTGGGCAGATCTTAGGCCCAGCCTTTAGGTATGTTCAGAGCAGTTTGAGTTCTAACTGTTTGTGTTTTGCTGACATTTTGATGGTGTTTTCTTTGGATTCTATAAACCTGAAATAAACCCTTTTCTCCTGTAAGGTGCTTCCCGTCAGATGTTTTTTTAGCAACGTGAAGGTAACCACAACAGTAAAATTGTTACTGAGAAGTGGGCCATAGCTGCGATGAATCTAACCATGTGGGTTTTGTCTTTTGGGTCTTGTGGGAGGCAGGAATTTGGAAGGGTTTCTTGCTTCAGAATGGAGAAGTTTTGCTGTGTTGCAAACAGAGATTGATGGAATATTCTGGGGAGAGTTGGAAAATGCTGAATGCAGAAAGAACTGTTGATTGTGAAGGCTTTGCTTAACTTTTAAAAGAACTTGGCTACAGATATAAAGGTTTGCTTCCTTATTCTGCCTATGCTCAGGATTTTGATCAATGTTAAATTTAAAAGTAATAGAATGATGTGATTTGCAGAAGGTATACAACAGAAAGATATGAACAATATAATGTTTACCATAGGGAAAGTTCAAGCAAGTTTGAATTTACTTGCACAGAGACTAATTTTATGTTAATAAAGCTGCAATTATTAAGTTGATTAACACCGTTAATTTTGGGTCAACTGCTTGGCATTGGGATCATGAAAAAAGATGACTGAGGGTGAAATCCACTCACAGAAGGCTCAAATGAGTAAGAATACAAATTATCTTAGAAGGAGGCGGCTTGAGAAAGAACTCTGAAGCAGTAACCTGCTCCTCAAAGTCAAGGTTCATTCACCTCTGTGTTTATAAACTTGGCTGTGCACACCTTGGTGAGAGTTTTGTGAAGGTAACTGCAACAGGACTTCAACACTCCTTTAACTAAGTTGTTCTTGTTACAAAATGTGGTGGGGCCTTGATGGAGCTGGCTCTGTGCTAAGGAACTCTTCCAGACCTTTTTTTTCCCCCAGACTAGGCAGATATTGGGTGATGTCTGCAGAATTGAACAGTGCATGATTGCTGGTTTATATACCTAAATATTGGTTTTAAAATGCAATATGGGAAACAGTGATGGGCAAATGCTGAATGATTTATATTGTTATGCATTATCCTTGACATATTAAACTTCCATATTTTTGTATCCTTGCTTACAACTATAACCTTCTTTAATAGTTATATATTTTCACTTAATATTTTACCTATTCTTTTATAATTTTGTTTTAATGTTTTCTTCTTGAATTTAGGTTTTTATCAAAGTGATATATATTATAAGGATGAAATCTTTTTTTTTTACATTTTAAAAAATTTCTTTATTCTCCTTAATTAGATACACTTAATGAGCAAATAATGTGTTGATGTCCCCAATTCCCCGATTTCCCTCTTCCCTGTCGCCAATCAGCTGGTTATCCTCCTCCGTGGGCAGTCTGGATCAGTCCATGGGTTGGGGGTTGTGAATAGCCAAGGAGTCAACCTGGTTCCCCCCCTTTGTATGTTGTTACTGAGGAGGCCATGTCTCTGTATATTCTCCTCCACCATGGCTCTTACAATCTTTCTGTCCCCTCTTCCACTCAGTTCCCTGAGTCATGATGGGTAAATATTAAGGCTGCTTTATTGTTGAGGTCTTAGTGGCCTTTGTACTTCTGCTTTAGGATGTGTTGAAGATCTTTGGTGTCTGTCTCACTGGCTTTAAAAGGATGAAATCTTTAAAGGTGAAAACAACAACAACAAAAGCATCACTGTGATCCTGCAAGCCCACCCTCTCCCCTGCTCAATAAAGGCAGCACTTTAGCATTGTAAGAATTTTCTCATAACACATAGAACTATCAGAAAGGTGTACCTCTGATATCACAACCTTTGGTTGTCATATCCAATGTCTGTGGTATTATGGTAACATTTACAATGAGGTTCACATTTTGTACCCTTTGGAATTAGTAGGGTCTTGTTTTGTTTGTTAAATATTCTATGTATTCATCATTGAATCATTTCAAATAATTTAAGTCTTTCTAATACTCATGAAAACAGCTTGGACTATTGTTAGTTTGATACTTTTAAACTTGTTTTGGCAACTAGGTTTGAGCTAACCCATGATTTCTGGACCACTGTGAAAAGAAACTTGTTTCTTTGTCTAAGGATATGAGAAGTCCCATTAAAAGTAACAGAAAATGGTTTCTTTTTCTCTTAAAAGGTATTCTGTTACTGTAAAACTAGATAGAGGCAATAGTTATATATGCGGAGTGAATGTATAAATTATAAAAAATTAAAATTTGAGGCATTATAATTTTAAATATTAAAAATAGTGTTCTTTTAATATCACAAAACAACTTGATTAAGCATAAGGCTTCTGGTTTTCTCTTTTTAAATTTATTTTTAATTAAACAAAATTTATTAAATAGTATCTTCATTTTCAATATGTATAGGAGCAAGTGGCTTCACTGTTCACAAATTTATAATTTTTAATTTTGAGAAAAAGTGTTCCTGCTGCTGTGGCTGAGACACCACTGGTTTATTGTGTCGCTGGAATCATTTCAGACAAATCTTACCATTTATAGGACTGATGGGTACACAGAGTGAGCTATCTGCTGCCCTGTGGGGGACACAGAGCCACCTGGTCTTGTCTTGCCTATGGTTCAATGTTCTGTTCCACTTTGTTCACAAAATACAAGTTAAAAATTAAAATTATTAAATGTTTAATGACTAAAAACCAACATCAGGCCCATTTCAGATAACATTCATAACCAGAGCCTGGTGATACTACAAAAATCACAAGCCCCCTAAGTCAGATCAGCATCGGACTAGGTCGTGGTGCCTGAAGAGAGCTCTAACTCTTCACACTCACAGCTCGCGTCCCTTTAGTAAGGACAGAGCCTCTGCTGCTGCACCATGATGTGTTTGTTGGCTTGTACCTTGGTCCTTGGAAAATGCAGAATTGGCTGACTTGAAAAATTATTTTTGCTCTTATATACCTCTTACTATGTTTTAGTCTTAATTTTACTAATGCAAATTTTCTCATTCCTTTGAGAACATTTTTCATTTGGCTCTAACTTTCTGCTGAGAAACCTGATGACATTTGTACTATCTGTTTATTTTCCATTATAAAGAGTTTCGCAGGTTTGGTTTTACTATTTTGAACTGAAAAACTGAAAACACTAGGACTTCACAAGATAGAAAGACATATTTCTCTCATGTCACAGACGAACAGATGTAGGAAATCTGACTGTCTCTAGGCTGGTGGTCAGCAAAATTCTACAGACTGGATGACATAAAGAATGTATTTCTTCCCAACTATAGAGATGACTTTGAAATGTTCAAAGGGTTGATTTTTTTTTCCTGAGGCCTCTCTCCTGGGTCGTGGATACCTGTTTTCTCCTTGTGCCTTTCTATGAGCTTTTTTTTTTTTTTTTTTTTACATGTGCAACAGTGCTACATGTAGCTCCCAGTGTAGTACCTTTCTCATCCTGACAAATTCCTGGGTTGTGCTTTTATTTTGACCCAAAATAGTTGAATCCCTTATACAATTAAAACAAGGTAAGTGAGGAGTGGCTCAGTGGGCAGGATTGAACACAATGCACACATGGGGACCTATGTTTGTTCCTTGGCATCTCCATGAAGGCCTGGCATAGGCACAGTTTCCTGGATCTCCTCCAATCCTGAAAGGGGACAGAGGCTGGAGAATCTAGAGCTTGCTCATCAGCCAATCTGCCGCAGGTTCAGTGAGAGACACCTTCTGAATGAAACACATCATGAAAGTGATAGATGATGGCATCAATATTCCTCGCCGAACCCTGCATGAAAGCACATTGGATGTACACATATACACACACGTGCATACTGTACACACTCACCAACACACACATACACATAAGAAAAAGACTGCAACATATATTATGATATGTTAGAATTATATTTAAATAGTTAGGTTATATTATAATCACAGTTATATATAATATATAATAACAATATATGACTGTTCCAGTGATACCAAGTCAGGGTCCTGTGATGGTTTCTTTTCATTTTTATTTATGAGAGATATCTTATTAGTTTCTGTAATGAAGTCCATGTAGATAAGACCTTCTGTGTTTTTACACAGTGTACCAATGTTGAAGTGGAAAGTTTAAAGTTTCTGGTCTGATATAGATGTTATTTTCTATACAATAACAACCATTCAAGCAAATTGGGACACTTGTCCAAAGTCGACAAAATTGCTCAAGTTTCCAAAAATTTGAATAGAAGATAAGTAAATATACATATATATATATATATCTTAATGACACCAGTACGTTTTGCATCAGTAGCACAACTGTTTTTTTTTCATGTTGTACAGTAATCTGAACAAAATTATGGAAATAGCCAGTATACTCTATTTTTTAAAAAAGCATAATGGTAAAAATAAATCTCAGCAAGCTACACAACTGGCCAGACAGTCAAGATTTGCACACAGGTGCAATAGTGGCATATCAGTTGTACAGATCACCAACTGCTCTCTAATTAGATTTGTGGCCTCCTCAATGGGGGGGGGGGTTCTGTTACTGACACTGAAAATTGTGTCAAAACCCTACAAGTCTGAGTCAAGAGCCTGATTAAGTCACTGGAAACTGGTCAAAGGTCATATATTAAGATCATTCAGTATTTTTAAACATTACTGGGCCATCTGTGCTGTTTAGGCCAGAGGTACACCAAGGCATAGAAAACCAGGTCACATTGCTTTAAGTATGTGGATTAGATAGCTATACAATTAACTTTAGGGCACATTACAAGTAAGAAATTTAATATACATCAATCATCTCAGAATAGTTATTAGAAAAGTTCATAAGAAATATTCCCACAGTTCTTCTCCATAGCTCATTCCCATATTTCATTCTTACTGCTCATTCCCACAGATTCTTCTTTTAGTTCATCCTATCAATATGGTTATTTGTTTGCTCACAAATTAGGGTTGTTATTACTTTTGATTAAAAGAACATTGTTTTCCAAATAGTGGTGACTACCAAGGAGGCCCAAGACTCATCAAGGTGACGAAAGTGACAATGACATTCTTGTCTCTACCCCACTCACCAGGGCTCAGGAGGAGGTGGTGGAATGAATATTAGCCTTGCTATTACTATCTGACAGAGAAGCTCTTCATGATGGTAGATGTGCATACAAAGAAGATTCAGAACTCATCAGAGCTCAAAAACAAGAGGCCAGTGAGTTTTCAGCTCTAAGTCAATCATGCCCTCCATGGCTCAGGAAACATTACAGGAAAGGGGGTAGAAAGAAGATAAGAGCCACAGGGTGAGGAGAAGCACTTTGATGCAATGTCATGAAGACATGAAGTCACTGGTGCATTCATAACCAGTGGATGTCATTAATACCACAGGACCAGCAAAATAGTGATTCCATCAATGTTGGGATAGAAATAACGGAGAATAAGAAAAAGAATGAGACATAAAAATAGAATGTGATAGTGTGAGAGGGGGAATGAAAGAGGGTAATAGAAGGGACTATGAGCAAATTGTTGTATCTTCACATATGAAAGTTATCAATAAAATAAGCCTTAGGATAATGAGAACTTAAACCAGGGTTTGAAATAAAATTCTTTAAGATCAAGTAAATAAATTGTAGAAAACAGCCGAGTTGTTACTGCTGTGCTACTTAGAGCCATTTTGTTTGCATTGGCTTCAAGAGGAAGTTCTAGAAAGTTCTAGAACAATATTTTCAATAGCAGCTCCAGTAAACCATGGTCAGTACTACAAATCATTTTTCATAGCACAAGTATGCTACAGTACTAAGTGTGGCATAGCCCTGTCTACATACATAAAACCAGAGGACTTTTGGACATGGTGTGTGTGTGTGTGTGTGTGTGTGTGTGTGTGTGTGTGTGTGTGTTAATATATGTAACGGTACCTATAAGTGTGGCTGTGTACATGTGGATATGGAGGCCAGAGGTCACATTGAAGGTCTTCCTCAGTCACTTTCCACTTTAGTTTTTGAGAAAGGTCCTCTCAGTGAACAGCTGGCTTCCCAGCTCCAAGGGTCCCTATATTTGCCTTCCCAGTGTTGGGATCACAGGTGCATGCCACCGTGTAGAGCTTCAAGGTGGAGGTTGGGTCCTGTACTCTGGTCCTCATTCTTGTGTGGTGAGCACTTGAACAACTGAGCCATCTCCCCAGCCCCTAGATGACATGGTATAAAAGGCATAATTTGGGATGCGATTCTACTTTTCCAGCAGAGAGCCCAAAGGATAGTGTGCATCATTTTGTCTTTTTCACTTCTGTAAGTTACTTGTATTCAAATACCGTCTCGTCCTAGATACAGGACTTATGCCTTCAACATGTTAGTTAATGAAGGACACAAATTAGCTCCCCTTCTTACTCCTGCATCTGTCCCATAATATATACTTATTACTCTTCTGCAAATAAATTCACTCTATTGCAATATCCACCCAGGTTTAACCTACGTGACCATCACCATCACCTTTAAAGTCTAGAAGCCTAGAGCTAATCTATGTACCTTATACTGAAGGTATATTTCATCCTGAAGTAACATTTCTTTCCAGCTGTTAAATTTAGAAGCCATACATGTTATATACTTCTAAAATATGATGTGGGGCAGGTGAAGGGCTGATATTTCCGTTACATAGGTGAAGTGACTTTTAAGAAAGGAATCCTGAGTTTCTAGTGTGAAGCTGAGCTTAGAAAATTTCATTATATTTTCAGGCCCTAGGATGGATCTGACTCCTTGATCCAGAGGGCACAATTTCTTGAGTCTTTGAATCCAAGGAGATAATCAAATCCTATGCAGAAAGTCATGTTGCCTTTCATTCAACCCTGTTAACAGGAAACCCTGCTAAAGGTTGAACCAATTTTAGGGTCATTCTTCTCCTCTTCAAAGATAGTGCACATTTACAGCTGGGTAATGCCACTGCTCATTTTGTGTAATTCTAGCTGCCTGGCTTCCCTTTTCATTCCATTTCATTCTACTTTAGCCCATGCTGGTCAAAAGGCTCTTTGGCCTCTCCATATAATCCGTGAAGGTGAAAGTCATCAGAAAGGAGGCTCCCCAGTGATCTTTGTGTATGCAACCCTATTTCTCTTCCTGACTTTTGCCGAGAAGGCTGGTCTTAAATTGTTTATTGTGATCTCTTTAGCACAACATTATCTATACACTTGATGCTCTCTCTAATTTTGAAGACATTTATTTTAAATGGCCTGAAAATTTTTCAAATGCTTAAGCTTTAGAGTTTTGTTGCTTAAAATTTCTTTCTTCCATTTATCTCTCTATTTACTTACCTTGCTATAGCAAGAAAGGACATTCTAAAGTCTTATCTTCAATATTTTGCTTAGAAACATTCTCAGCTGAACATCCAAGGTTCATCATTTACAAGTTCTTTCCACAAACAGTAGATAATAATTGACCAAACTGTTTGTACTGTTATAAAAAAAAATCACCTTTCTACCATTTCCAAAGACATGTTTCTCCTTTCTCTCTGAAACTTCACCAAAAATCATCTTTAATATTTATATAACTGCCAGTATTTTATGATAGTATATTGTATTAAATTTCAATTATTACAGTGATATCCTTTGGGCTAACTACTTAACATAAACACAGTAATTACTTAATCTATAGTTCTGAAGATTCTGAAGCATGGTACCAAATCTGTCCACCTCTGGTGAGGGCCTCGCAGCAGATGATCAACATACTGTCCATTAAGAAGAGACTATACAGAGCGACTTCAGCAAGACTTTTTTTTGCAGCCACGCATTCTCATGGAGCTAAACACTCCATGGAATTTGCATTAACCCCTTTGAAGGACATTACCTTTAACCTAACCTCTCATAAGGCCCTATTTCTTAAAAATTCAATCCTTTCAATTATGATCCCACTCAGGACCAAAATTCCAAAACATACATGAACCTTACAATGACAAAAATGTATCAAACCACAGCACTAGATATCTGGCCTCTGAGGCTTGCATCCTTCTCAAAATAATAATTTAAAAATCATGTCAGTAATTTCACAAAAGTCTTATTTTGGTAACATTCAAAAGTTCAATTCCAATATCTATCTGAGGCTGAAGACATACTTCTTCCATCCGTGAGGTTGTAAAATCAAATGCAAGTTAGAAGCTTAACACACTGAGTACCCAGCTCCAGCACCTGAACACTTGAGGGACAAAATACAAAACTATGTGAATATTGAGAAAATAGAAAATCTCTCCAGTTCTCTTCCTCATGAGCCCTCAACAGAATTACCTTTAACAATGATATTTTTACCAATAATTACTTGGACAAATCTTTGTGTTTTATAACATGTTTTTCAAAAATGTTCCAGATCTAAAATTACACCTACATTATGTGTATTTGTTTAAGTAACATCACATTCTCAGTACCAGCTTCTGAACTAGTTTGATAGGGGTGCAATAGCAAAGCACATCAGATGTAGTAGGTTCAACAGCAGGAATCTGCTTTCTCACATCCTAGAATTTGAAGACTAAAATATGGTTTAGCAGGCCCTCACTTATCTCTGTGTCTGTCTTCTATTTCCACTTCTTGTAAGAACACCAATCATATATGATGCTGGTACACTCTAAAAAAACCCTCATTTATCTTAATTACTTTTTTAAATACTGGAGGTTCAAATAGAGTCATATTATGACATATGAGGTAGAACTTCTGGACATGAATTTTAGAGGCAGCCCAATGCAAAATCCACAAAGCTGTTGCATTCTTTCAAGATCCTTTCTCTAGTAGACCTAGAGAAAAAGACACTGTTCTTCATGGAAAAAGATGTCAGTTGTATTTCCTATTGTTAGATGTGACATTTTTTATACAAACTTAAGGTATTTGGTGAAAGAAAATTGTAAAAAAAATGAAGCAATCCTTTTTAGTTTAAATGAATTTCATTTTAAAAAAAAGTGTATTTATTTATTTCTGTGGGGCAGGATCATGCAAGAATCTGTTGCCTCTGCACATAAACACCAGATACTTGTGCCAATTTCTGCATCTGTGGGCAGCTTGGGAATTCAACCAGGGTGCATAGGTTTTCAACCAAGCCTTTTTACCCACTGAGCCACCTTCTTAGCCCCTAAATAAATTTCTTAATGTCTAAGTACATTTGCAATATGTATTATTGGTCAGAGCTTAGTTACATCGCCACATTTATGTTTTTAAGATATTGGACAATGGAGTTCATTAGCTTAGTGAAAATACACAGAGAAAGATCCTGCACAATAATTCTTAAGAACAGCTTATATTGTCCTCACATTATTTCCTACTGACTTAGTGATTCATTGACTTTGTATACTCTACTTGAGAGAAAATATGATTGTACAGGAGTACTGCTTGCTTATTCCACAGTGTAGTCAGGGGAGCTAATTCATAATAATAACTTTAATTCATAAAAATTAGTTTTATAACACAAAAATCAATAGTGTTGTCATGCAAAAGTACATTCATATTTCATCTGAGCATGATATTTGATTCATGGTGAAGATGTGGGAGAAGAAAATAAAGGAAGGATTTTGGCATAAACTATATCCAACCAAACATTTGATGATTTAGTGGATATTTTATAAGGAAAGAGCATAGACACAGTTGTTTTGGCTATCATATTAGCCATTATTATAAACACATTAAAGAACCCAAAGATGCCAGAATGGAATCATTTGATTCCAAAAGGTTTTCATATTCCAGACTATGTGGTTTATTATATTCACAACTGGACAGTTTCTAGTTTTGTCCATGTTTGGAGAGATTTCCTGGATACAGATCAAAATGCAGTTTAGACACATGCAGGAGATTCAACACTTTGTATTCACATAAAACACTTTTTAATGGTTCTTACACTGAAGAAACCCAGCAGTAAATCTGTCATGTGCAAGACGTGTTGGCTGCTCAGAGCTGATGGCACCCTGTGTGTTCTCACCTTTACACACTTTCCTTCACATCCTGCCATCTGACATTTTCTCGCTGAGATCGTTCTTTTATGAAGACCAACTTCTTTTTGGGAAAAGGCATACTAAATGTTCTCAGCCTTTGACAGGATCACCATTTCCGCCTCAGTGCTTTGTGCTATAAAGATCCATGAAAGTTCTTTAGTCTCCCTACTCAAACTCACAATGGTTACTATGAAAATCCTTAAAAACACATTAGGTGGAGCTAGAGCAATGGCTCAATGTTTAGGTGTGCTGCCTGCACAAGGATAGGGGCCTCAGGGAACCTGAGATCTCTTCAATTCCCGTCTCCAGAAGCCACATAACCCCAGTCCTTCGGGGAATGGAGGCTAGAGAGGTAAGCACCAGCATCAGTCAATCTGAGTCTCCATCACATGGAAAAACAGGTCAGTGAGTGTCGGAGGCAGAGATCCATGCCTTTCCTCTGGCTGCCACAGGAGAGGACGTGGCTCTAACACATACACCTGCATGAACCACACATATGAACACACCACACATACTATGTACACACACAAACACACATGTACACACCACAGATACTATGCACACACTCATGCACACATACACATACTTACACATATACACATTCACACACATACACACCTACACACACATGCACATATACACACATACACACAAATACACATACACACATACACATACACACATACATAAACACATACATATACATAACACCTACACACATATATACACATATACACACATACATACACATACACAGACATACACATACATAGACACATAATACACACATATACATGAATATACACACATACATACACATAGACACACACACATACACATACACACATATACATGCATACACATATACACGCACACACACACAAATACACCCCACACACAGACACACACACACACACACAAACGCTGTTTTGTTAAAATACTGTTTCTTAATAACCACATGTTGGAAAATAAACATTCCTAAATTTCTGTGTGTTTGGTTTTTGACAAATTTGTTAAAACTGGTCACATTTGAATATTTAAAATCTATAAGTTTAGGGGCTGGAGAGATAGCTCAGGGGTCAAGACACTTGCCTCCAGTGCCTAAGGCCCCCGGTTCAATTCCCCAGGACCCATATAAGCCAGACCCACAAGGTGGTGGCCCTGTTGCCCTATCTTTCTCTCTCTCTCTCTCTCTCTCTCTCTCTGTCTATCTCTGCTAGAAAATGAATAAATACACTATTAAAAAATTTTTAAAAATCTATAAGTTTATAGATGAAAATATTTGGTGTTTCTAAGGATGCAGCGTTTTAATTGGGTTTATCTCCATGAAATGTATTTGGATTTGGCTCTGATATATAATATGCATGCCAAAAAGTTCCCAATTTCATAAAAGATGAATGAAAATTCTCAGTAAAATTTGAGATATATTTTAATAAAGTCACATGTTTAGAAATGCATAAGTGCTTATTGATATAAATCTCTTGTACTTTACAAAAGAAAAGCCATTACTTGAATAGTTTTTAAAAATGTTATCCTTACATAAACACTGACTATATTTTCTCCTCATTTAGATATAATTTTATTTCTCCTCATTTAGATATAATTTTATTTAAAATTGAGTTCACTCCTCAAATTAGTTAAAAGTTAATTATTTTCAAATTTTGAGACTAATATTCAGATTAGAATTATAAACTAGTTTTCAGAATTTTGTGTTTATTTGAAGAACAATGCAACTTTGATTCATTTTATCATTAAAATATAGCATAGGGCTAGAGAAATGGCTTAGCTGTTAAGACTCTTGCCTATAGAGCAGAAGGACATGAGTTCAATTCCTCTGCATCCATGGAAAGCTAGATGCACAAGGTGGCACATGTGTCTGGAGTTCATTTACAGTGGCTGGAGGCCCTGGCAAGCCCATTCTCTCTCTTTCTCTTTCTTCTCTCTCTCTCTCTCTCTGTCTTTCTCAAATTAGTCAATAAATAAAATACATAAAATAATTCTCAAAACTTATATATATATGGACAATAATTGATATGGAATAATTTAATTTGGATACTTTCTTTTCTAAATCTGAGGAAAACTTGGAAGTTTACAATGAATTGTTGAAAATATACTTAAAAAAGGAAACTATTATAAAATCAGGGATTTATTTTTTACTCGAAGGTCAAGAAGTACGCTTTAAAAGGAGTTGTTGGTCAATAGTGTCTGTAGCTGTTATAAGAAAAAAAAATGCACCATACCTCACCTAGAGTCATGGCACCTTAGCATGTACATGAGATTTCTTTTTATCAACATAAATAACTTCTATAACTGACTGAATATAATATTGTAAATATGTATTATGTTAAGATGCTGAGTAAGGTAGATATAAATAAAATATAGGATTGAATGTATAAACTAATGTAATAAATGGTTTATTTTATTGTCCTCTATTGAGTACATCGTCATAATCATCACTTAGAAACAGAATGTGATCATGGTACATGATCTACATATAGTCAACATTAAAATATGTAATTTTGTGACAAAAATAATCCATAGTAACTCTAGTTTTGGACAACACAACAGATATTAGTTTTGCTGTGATTTGTTTCTAAGTGCAGAAAAGCCAAGAGAGTCTAAGCAGTATTTTGAAAGTGTTTCATTTTCTACATAAGCAGGCACTGAAATTCAGCTTTCACTTTGTTGGCACAAAATCATTTACACAATAAAGTTATATTGTCCTAATCATACTGTGATGAGTAGCCAAATATTACATCTAGAAATAAAAAATTCAGCTGTTGCCTCAGAAGCGAAATCATACATTTTTAGTATCTTAATTCATAATTAGTCTGTTTGAATTGGCATTAAATGTCTCAATCAAAATATTCTTTCACAGTGCCCTGCTGCACAGATCTTTTATGCAGGCTGGCATTGGCATTTCGATTCGGTTCTCTTTGATCTCCATATGGAGTGCTAAAGGATAACTCACTTTGGCTGCTTGCCCATCAAACCATGCATGTTTCATCGCTCCAGCCCCCAAGCCCTTTAGCCTCTTTTGTGTTGTTTCTTTAGTTCTTTCTTCCTTCCTTCTTTTTCCTCTGCTGTATGCTGCCATGGGTTCTTGCCCTCAGATAGTCAGATGAGCAGTACAAGCAGGTCTTCAGAGGTGATTCTCAGCTTACTGAATTCATTTCTTTGAACTAGGCACTATGAGTTGTATGTGCTCATCAACAAAGTACCTCTCATGTCCTAGCTTTGAAAATTCAAAATAACGAAGCAACCACACAGCTTTTTCAACATACCTCTGTGAAAGTCGGAATTTAAACGTGTTACTTGTTGGCTCCATGATCAATAGTCCATTCCCCTCGAAAAGATAAGAGGAGTCAGAGAATGTCAATGAATATTATGTGTCTGGACAAGGATGATATCTTTCTGCATAATAGGAACAGTGCTTTCAAACACAACTCAGAATCATAAAATTAGTGACAGGAGATAGAAATTGGCTCTGTCTTTGGGTCTCTAGGTAATTACACTTTACTATGGGTCAGAAACATCACAAGGCTCTCACCGTTCTTTATCTCGGCCCCTTAGAGAGTCCTTTCATTCCCTTCCTAGAGAATCCCAATATTCCTCAGACTCCTGGCATGAGCACTAAATTGGCTAAACCAGATACCTATCCATGGGGATTATAAAAAAACCTGGCAAACCTAGTCTTCTTCTCATAGCCACTCCCCAATAAAAAACAAACAACAACAACAAAAAAAAAAACAGATTTGAGTTTCATGGTGGGCTTCTCAAATCCCATCTTGCTGACCTGAGCATAAAATCAATCTTGTTTCCTTCTCTTATGTTCTAGGCTTAAGCTGCCTCTGCTCTTCTTCCTCCTAAAGTTTTAAGGTATAATAAAATGTTTGTGAACTTTATCCTCTGGTCTGTGGATTTCATTCTTCAAATTTGTAGGCCAAAGATGCAGAAACACTCCAAATTATTGGTGAATTAACATGCAAGGAACCCCAAAATTCCCGAATCATTAGGACATCAGATATCCTGTGAGCAAAATGTTCTGTAACTGGCTGAATTGTCCACATAGCCCCTCTGGGCTGGTCTACATATACTATAGTAAACCGGATCATCAATTAAGGCATCGATAGGATGTGAAGAGGTCTTCGATAATTATGTTGATTTTATTTGTATGTGCAAAATGGTGTTGCTACCTTTCTCATGGAAAATTTTTCTTTGAAACAATACCAAGACATGACTGCTTCAGAGATAATGGAGGAGATTCTATTTATTTTATTGTATAATAATAATATTGACAATAAAACAGTAAAGCTCTTTTCTTTCCCATAAACATAACGAGAAATGTGTGAAGCATTTGCATTCTATTCACTTGAGAAGAGGCTGGCATCTTCCTCCTCCAATTAGATGCAGACAAGACTTGCTTAGATTCTGTGAGCAGTCACAGTTTTAAACTGTTGTTGACCTTACAATGATATACCCTGGGGTTAATTAGCTTCATGTCTTCACAGATCCAACAACATAGCATCAAAAGCATGAATTGATTCACCTCTGACAAACATAAGGACATTGGACATAATGTTGAAGCGCTCACATCTCTTCTTAATACTTCACAAGTCTAGGATACAACTACATGAAATAGTCCACATCCTCTGGCCAGGCCAGGAGTCAGAACCCAGTACAGCACCAAAGTTCTTACTTTCCTGATACCAAGCTACCTCTCTAAATTACCTACTCCTGTCCATTTATTTCACGGTGGCAACTTTATATCACTAAGTCCATGGTGGAGATGATAACACACAATCACATAGAAAGTCTAATTCCTCTCAAAAGGCATTGAAGTCTACAGAATAGCAAGGCAGAAAATTCTGTAGGGAGCTCCTTAGGCTGAATGACCTAACAGCTGACTGTTGTTTCCCATCATGAGAAAGAAGTCTATGTGGGAAGGAAAGGGGGTGCCCGTAGTCTCATGGCTGAGACTAGGGGGAATCTTACCAAAAGCTTGTAGGTTTAGGAGTCTTCCTGCTAACCAGTCATGAGGGAAAGAGAGAATACTTTGTCTTTCCCAGGTGAGTGTATCTTTCTGGCTCAGGTGAGCCGGAGAAACTGTGACTGGTCTAGCTTTGACCTATTACAGTCCCAGGACTAAGTTTGAGTTCTAGTAAGAGACACCTCCCACTCTAGGGATCAGGTAAAGCAAGAGAGTCCTTGTTACCTTTGGGGTCCCAGTAACCCTAACTTTTCATATTCACTGATACCAAGAAGGAAGTAACTGGGGGCAAACCTACCACAGGGAAAAGTGCAGGCTGAAGGAGCATTATGAGTCTGAACATACCACTTTTTTCTTTTCTTTAAAAATATTTTAATATCTTTATAAAAAATAAGTATATACATTATATGAGCAAATCTTGTGAAGGTGGCCCATTTCCCTCTTCTTTGTCTCTACCCACTGGGGCCCCCTCTCAGTGTGCATACTGGATCTGTCCATGGGTTAGGGGGTTATGAATTGAACCAGAGGTAGCCATTTTGTTTTCTCCCCCCTTTGTCTGTTGTTGCTGAGGGGGGTTGTCTCTGGATATTCCTCCCATCATGGCTCTTACATTCTTTCAACCCATTCTTCTGCTCAGTTTCCTGAGTCATGGTGGGTGAGTTTTAAGTCTTCTTTACTGTTGAGATCTTAAGTGTCAATGGACTTCTGCTTTGGGTTGTGTTGGATATAGTTTGTGTCTGTCTAGGTTGACCTTTCATGGGTTATCAGACTTGCTGTTGTGATTGGTCTCCTGTTTGTCTCTTCACTTTCTCATAGGCTTCATTTTGGCCCTGTGTGATAAGCCAGGGGTGGTTTTTCTCCTGCCAGGATGTCAGCCATCATCTTGGTGGAATTGGGTTTTCCCCTGCTCTCTCACTGTCTTCTGAGAAATACAAACAGAATCTCCATCTGAGAGTGAGATCAGTATAGGTTAAATGAGATAAAAATTGTTATTTTGGCAAGATTCTAATGGGTATACCTTCTCTGTAGCTCTCTGGTAGTGGGAATTTTTATTTACTTCAAGGGAGAGAGAATGGATGCTACAGGGCTTCCTGACACTGTATACAAAATTCAGAAACATGCACCACTTTATGAGTCTGGTTTTAAGTGGGTACTAGGAAGTGAATCTTGGTTGCCAAGCTTTGCAAAAATGTTCCTTTAGCCTCTGAGTCATTTCTCCATCTCCTTTCTCTGTGGTGTGTGTATGTCTCAATTAATTATCACAAAATATATAAGTACCTTCTTTGGCAGGTATTGAGACCAGGAGTTGGAATAACAGCTAAGCTTTCTTATCTAGGGTAGGACATCTTTAGGCTCCACATCAGGCCCATGTTGGCTGAGATGGCTCAGTGGATATAGGACTAGTGTAGTGCAATGTGTGGACCTGAATCTGGACCCCAAATCAAAGTCAGAATCTGTGGTGGGCTTCTTAAACCTCAGCATGCCTACAGCAGTGAGATGGAACAGAGACGGGATTTCTCAGAAGCTCATGGACCAGATAGCCTGGCCAAAGAAGTGGCGAAAAATGAGACATGGAAGGCAAGGCCCAAAACACAGAAGTTGTCCTCTGATCTTCAGAGGCTCACCATGACAAGCATGTGACCGCACAACCAAAAATAATCAAAATAGTGAAAATTGAGCCTATTCATCTAAATCATAGAAACAAGGAACTTCTGAAATGAACTAATATCACTTGGATCCTTAAAAATATTTTTATTCCTAAAGCTTCGACAACTTGTACACTTTGACATTTGAAAGAGGCAGGGGTTTCACATGGGGTTTCATTCTTGGTAATTGCTTTTCAGACATTACTTCTCTGATTAGGTGATGTTGTCACAATCCTGAGTACTTTTGAGAGGAAGACAAACCTCCAGAAGACTGAATGGGAATCTAAGAATGGGCAGTGGACCAGTGATGATTGTTTTGATTGACTGATTTGGTTTTAAATGACAGCATTTATTCATGCAAACAACATTAAAGAAGGTCATTAATATTGTAAAAGTTTTTGATTTTCAAAAGGTAGCATGAATTAAATGTTTGAGGAAATACTATTGAAAATGAATTTTGTGATGATCTGATTTAACATTAATATCAATTACAATTGGACCACAGAGAAATATTGAAGCCATTCTATGGTGATATTTCAATATTTAATTTAATGGGAAAAGTTATCATCTTGAAGTTTATGAAAATATCAAGACACAAATATTATATTCAAGCTTGTTGATTAGCAATTACTTTTGGATCATTGTATTCTCTTCTTCCAGGTTGTGTGCATTTCACGCTAGCTTCATTTTTAAATAGATTTTTAAGTAGATGAAGAGAGATTATGGTCACAAAATCACATTAATAATTGTATCTAATTTCCATGAGAAAAGTAGAACACCAGGAGAAATTTTAATGTAGCAGCTAATTTTAGTTTTGTATTAAACTCTAGACTGGTGCTCTCATGTATATCAGGAGGAAAATGAATACATTTTATTTCCATTGTACAGGGATGAAAAATTATTGACAATTTTACAGTTATAGCAAGGGTTAAAATGTGAACTGAATTTCATTAAAATATTAGTTCCTGGGAGGAATGAGACTACTGGAGAGAAGGAGTGGACATGTCTGTGTCTTTCTTCAAAGGAAGAGATAGAAATTACCAATGTTGCTTTTATGTTCTTGGCTTCCTGTACTTTTGGATTAATTTAGTTTAGTTTTGTTTCTAGAAGTTGTGATAGTTAAGTTTTGTTGTCAAATTGACCATTTTAGTAATCTTATTTTTGTTTTGTTTTGTTTTTCGAGGTAGGGTCTCGCTCTAGTCCAGGCTGACCTGGAATTCACTCTGTAGTCTCAGGGTGGCCTTGAACTCATGGCGATCCTCCTACCTCTGCCTCCCGAGTGCTGGGATTAAAGGCGTGCGCCACCATGCCCGGCCATTTTAGTAATCTTGAGTGGGTGTCTGATGTCATTTTAGGAAGGCAACCCTTTCAGTAGAGGTCAGGATCTGATTCAGTGGAGAATGAGGTAGAAAGGGTTTCCAAAGCTTTATAAAGAAATAATTGTTTCAGTTAGAAAACAGGCCATTCATAGATTTTTAAATTTTTATTTATTTTTAATAAGTAGAAACTTTGTATGAACAGTTCTTGTGTTGGTGTCATCCTATCCCTCCCTGCCCCCATTCCACCGAGGCCTCCTCAGTGGGATTGCTGGAATGCTCCATGGGATGGAGGGTATGAGTTGTGCAAGCAGCAGTTAGTGGGGAGGGGTTGGGGGTGGGGGCCTGCATCAGAATAACCGCCCACCATGGCTACAATCTTTCCTCCCCCTCTTCTGAAAATCAGAGATTTCTGATCTCTAATTACAAGCATTAAATGTAACTACCATAATGAGTACTGGAAGGTTTCTTTCCAGAGACTAGAATTTATGAAATTTCATGACTGGAACATGTTCTCTCATTGAATTAAAACAGTTTCCTTGCTCTTAGTTATTTAGAAATAACTATCTATCCTACTGCTAATTTTACAAATAACATGATATTATAACCAATCTTAACACCTGGGAGCCTCAGCTGTGCTGCATAAGTAGCTATATTAACAGAGCAAACACAAAGGCTGTGTCTCACCTTTAAACTGTGCCTGCAGCACTTAGACTGTCTCTAAGCCTCAATTTCTCCATGTGTTTGAGTAACAACAGAAAATTCATGCCTCAGATAACCTTCCACCCACAACCATGCAAGCACCTACAATTCATCTCAATGTGTAAAAAACATTATGAAAGTAAAGTGGGGATTAATTGTGATGTGGAAGGGAGTTAATGGGAGGGGAAATAAGAGAAGGTAATCGAGAGAAAAAGATCCAAGCACATTACATCCATGTATGAAATATAAAAATCATTAAATCAGTAAATGATTTTAAAAACTGAGAGGTAATATAAGAATAATATTTTGTGTATCATTAAAATATCCATTGTGTTTTCTTCCCCCATGATCTAAAATTGTGGGAACAAAATGGAAACTTTCATTATTCTAGGCCTATTACCTCGTATTGTGCCTTTCATCTGTTCTGAAGAGTGCTGTCATATATTTTATAGAATGAACTTCAGATGAGCTTTCTCTGATGTATTCTCTGATGATTACTAGGTTAACAGGTTTGGGAACCTGCATCACAAAAGTGACATTTCCACTCTGTTGCCTTATTTCATTGTATGAGATCAACACCGATAAAAATATCAGTGCAGCTTTGCTTACTTCACTCACTATGAAATCTTCCATTAATCACTACACATTTCCAGCTGCGTGTTCTTGTGTTTTGAAATACTAACCTCATGTTCCATTGATTTCATAAAACAATTATTTTCTGCATTCACTAACTATATTGCATGGTTTAAGGCATGATATATTTTAAATAATCCATTAACAGAATAAAATTCATAAAATTTAAATAAAAATTTCCAAATGCACATATTATATTTTTCTTAAAAATCCCTTTCTGTTTATAACCCCAAGTTCATAGCAGAAGGTAAAACGTAGAATGACCCAAGTACCTTAGAGGTCTGAGTGTACAAACCAAAGGTGGGATCAAGTTGAGATTGCTATAAAAATTAAAGTATAAAATGATTATATAGAGGAAGTTTATGGCTAAGACTACAGCTTGAATGAACAGATATAATAAATAGTCTTTTGTTTGCTTTTCTAACTTCCAAGATTTTCATGAAATATTCCCCTTTATTACAGTCTTAAAAATGATGAAAGAGGTAGTAACATTCAATTTCTAGAGCAACTGCAGCAATTTTACAGGTATATTGTTGAAAGATTCACCTACAAAAGGAACATGTCAAATGATTCATGAGATGTCTAAGTGTGCAGCCATGTCAGAGCTGTGTGTGTGTGTGTGTGTGTGTGTGTGTGTGTGTGTGTGTGTAATAGTATCTGCTGTGGTGTGTGTGTTGTGTTTTATATGCTCAGGTGCATTCAGTTGCATAAACCCCACATGTGCATGGAGGCCAAAGGAGAATGTCAGGTGTCCTTCTCATCACTCATTAATGTGTTTCCTGGAGAAAAGGTTTTCCTGAACCCATAGCTGCTGTACATCAGCAGGTTCCCATGATTCTCTTGTCTCTATCCCCTGCAGTCTGATGTTACAGAGAAGTGCCATGACACCTGGCTTTTTCTGTGGATTTTAGGAAGTTGAACTTGGAATGCTCTAAATCAAGAGGGCCTCCTGTTTAAACAGAAAACAATGCTTAACTGCTAAGCCATCTCCCATCCCAATTTATGGCTCTTAAACCACCTCTCTGACCACATTCACACCAGCAAGAGCCCAGGCCTGTTTTCATCATTTTATTAACTCATGGATAGCTTCTTGTCATTTATCTATGTGCTCTACAACACCTAGTTTACAGTACACATAATTAGTTCTATAAAGAAAACATAAAACTCATCATCAACATACAAAATTTAATACAACAAAAATTTTAATATATCCTGAGTAGTTACTTTTCTCAATGGTGTGACAAAAGCAAAATAAGAAAGGGTTTCTTTCAACTTACGGTTTGAGTGGATACAGTCCATCATGGTAGGGAAGGAGTGGAAGCAGGATAATGTAGCAGTTGGACAACATTCAATCTGTAGACAGGAAGAGAAGGAAGATGAGAGATTCCTGGTGCTTAGCTCCTTTTCTTTCAGTCTGGGAGACCAGCATCTAACCTTATCTAAATTTCCTTTAAAGACATACCAGAGATTGCTCTCACAGGTGATTGTTGAACTAATCAAGCTGACAATAAAGAATCGCTCATCTAATTAATGTATTTAACTAGAAAACATAAAAAACATTTTGTCCACCAGTGATTAAAACACTTTTGGCATGGAGTGGTGGCCCACACCTTTAATCCCAGCTCTTAGGATTCAGAAGTAGGAGGACTTCTATGAGTTTGAGGCGAGCCTGAGACTACATAGTGAATTCCAGGTCAGCCTGGGCTAGAGTGAGACCCTATGTGGAAACCCTCCAACAAAGACAAATATTTTGTAAATAATACAAACAAGATATTTTGTAAATAGTAATATGGCTTGAGATATGCATTTGTGATGTTCTGGCTGTGTCTTTAAATATCTAATCATGCTTCTCTCCTTTGACACATTAGTAAATCTTTATAAAACATAAAATATTTAAGAATATTTCATGCTTTAAAGTTGAAAAACATCAAATAACATGAATATCCAAAAAGGAGGATTTATTCCGCATCCATCAAATGATTTTCAGATATGAATATTTAATACTTGTGTAATCATAGGAAAATGTGTTATAAGATGTGAGATATGATAATAAATAGCCCATGTGGCCTAATATGTCTAAATGATACTCATAATGCTTGAAAAATTACTTGAGAGAATCGCTTGGTCAATTTTGAGAAATATAATGTTCCGTGAACAGGTCTATAGTTTACAACTGTGGGCCTTAAAAATCTGTTCCCAAGGCTTTGAACATCAGTAAGAGGGCAGAATAGTAGACCTGGACTCCTGAATTTCAAAGAAACACCAATGTAGCCATACAACACAGATTTCACCTTTGTGAAAAAGTCAGAAATTAGTTGTCAGTAACGTGCTTCACCAATGATTGTGAAGGTTGATGGTGGAGTAGGTAAAGTCACTGTGTTCCATGCTTAGTGCCTCTGGCTGAGTGTCATAGGTTGAGAGGAAACAACCGAATTTGATTCCCCAGTATCCATATAAAGTCAGATGCAGAAAGTGGTACATGCATCTGGAGTTCAATTGCAGCTTTTACTGAAGAACAACACCTGAGACTGTCCTCTTCTCTCTATAAGCATGTAAGAGTCATTGGAGGGGAGGGGAGAATAACTAATGCATAAAAGGGAATGTCTTTCTATATTCAACAGCTTTACCTAATAAACTATGATACTGAGTGTATTATTGTGTTTATATATATAATTTTAAGCCAATAAAAACCTTAAAAATACTGCTCTTCATCCTTAGTCATCAGGGAAATGCAAATCAAGACTACAATGAAATTCCACCTTACTCCAGTCAGAATGGTAATCATAAAGAAAACCTACAATAATAATTGCTGGCCAGGATGTGCATAAAAGGAACCCTCATTCACTGCTGGTGGGATTGCAAACTTGTTCAACCACTATGAAAAGCAATGTGGAGACTCCTAAACAGAATGGACATAGGGCTACCAATGGACCCAGCTATCCCTCTACTAGGCATCTACCCTGGAGATATCATATCTCAGCATAGAGACATTTGTGCAACTATTTTTATTGTATCTCAATTCATAATAGCCAGGAATTGGCATCAGAGCCAGATGCCCATTCTTGGACAAATGGATATCAAAGTTTTGGTACAATTGCAGAATGGAATTTTACTCAGTGGAAAGGAAAAATGACATAATGAAATTTAGAGAAAAGTGGTCTGACTTGAAGCAAATCTTACTTAGCAAACTCACAAAAGAACAGAGAATCAAACGCCATCCATTCTCCCTCATATGTGGTTCCTAACCAGGATAAGCTTAAACTCTAAGCAAATTTAGCAGGGGAAATGAGAGACTGTGAAAGAGGTGGAAGGAATGTGAAGGGTAGGGGGAGGAAGGGGAGACTTACACAATAAGCTAAACCAATAATGATCCAAAATCATAAAATCCTTTCTTTCATACAGTAAGCTCTTGAGGAAGAAGTGGGCACTGTCTAGTAAAAGGGGCAGTGAATGGAAGGGGAGGAAACCAAATCCCATGAAAAATTGATCAGAACTGTAACTCCTTGTCCCAGTCATTGGATCCTACCCACACTGCGCTGTTGATCAAAGAGACCTACATGGTCCCCAAAACAAGACAGGTTTCTGTCAAAGCTCTTGAATACCCAGCCTAGGCCAAAGGTAAGATCCTGTTGCTGAAGAAACCACTGAAAGACATCCAACAACACCAAGAGACCCTGCGAGATCCAGAATGGTATCCAGTCCCCAGATGGTAGCAAGTATGGTGCTGGAAGGCACAATATAAGCTACCAGGGGAAATTGGTCAATGATATTTGGAGAAAGTAGATACCACAGATAAAAAATGCAGTCTGTTTCCATGAGGTTGAACACACTTCCTTCTGGGAGAGATCAACAGACCAAGAAATGATCACTGGTGCAATAGAGGTGCTAAAACAGCTTTTAAATTAGCCAAGAAATCCACTCAGTGACAAGGAACTCTTAACTGGAATTGGGACTCAGGGCAAAATTCTATGAGAACCAAAAACTGGGGCTCCAAAAAGAAATCTCCATTACCAGAGAACTATGGAGAGGTTAATCTCAATAGAAGTTTGCCAAATTAGAAATGTGTGTCTCATTTAACCTATGCTGATCTCACACTTCGATGGAGATTCTGTTTTTATTTTTCAGAAGGCAATGAGAGAGCTCTGGTCATTCCAACTCCACTGATGAATCACAGTCCAAAGGATGATATCCCAGCAACAGATAAACCACTCTAGGCCTATCGTGTTGGCCCCAAGTGAAAAACTTGGACCGTGGTGGGGCAAGAAAGAGACCTATAACCACAGCCAATCAGTCAACCCAGGATAAGTCAGAGAGACAGACATCAACGACTTCCAACACAACTTAAAGTAGAAGCACAGAGACTCTTAAGTTCACAACAACAATAAAACAGACTTAAAACTCAGCCTCCATGACTCAGGGACCTGAGCAGAAGAGGGGCGGAAAGATGGTAAGGGCCATGTTGTAATCTCCAGATTACCCAAAGACATTCCCCCCCTCAGCTACAATTCATAAAATGGGGGGAACCTGGCTCTCTCCTGTGCAATCCATAACCCTTTGCCACATGGATTGATCCAGTGTGCCCACCGAAGAGGATACCCAATGGATTGGGGACAGGCTGGAGGGAAACGGGAATATAAGCACAATATTAACTGAATCAATGTATCTAATTTTGGACAATAAAGATTAAATTAAAAAAAAATAAAAATAAAACACATGAAAATTAGTAAATAGAAAACTGTCTCTATATTTAAACAACATGACAATTTTAGACTCTATTAAAAACAGTTGTTATAGCATGCCTTTAATCTCAGGACTAGGGAGACAGGGGTAGTAGGATCTTCCTGAGTTCAAGGCCAGCCTGAGAGTACACAATGAATTCCAGGTCAGCCTGGGCTACAGCAAGACCCTACCTCGAAAAACCAAAACCAAAACAAATAAACAAACAAACAAAAAATTCTTGTTATTAACAAATCTTGTAAAGTGCAGCAATTCAATTTAGTAAAATAGTAAGATAAAAACTTCTAGAAATAAAGGAAATCTGTATGGGAATAAAATTAAAAATAACTATCTCAATCATAATTCTTTGAAGAAGAATGAACTAGCAAAGGAGAGGTGAGTTTTTACTGGAAACTACAAAACTCTGAATAAAGGCATTAACAATGACATAATTGGAACGATACCCCTTGTTCATTGATTGGAAGACTTAGAACTGTTAAAAGGTATATACCACTTAACCTATAGATTCAGTATAATACTTATCAAAGTAAAAGTCTCATTCTTATTTTCACAGAAATAGAAAGAAATCATAATTTAGGAAACAGAAGCTGAAAGACTAAAAGTTCAAAGAGCTAATGTCACCTGCATTACCTAGCAAGGTGAAAGCCAATTTCAACTGCATAAAAAGACACTGTCTCAAAAAAAAAAAATCAAAGACTGAGGATATAGTTCATTGCTAGAGTGAGTGCTTTCCTAGCATTTGCAAAGCCTGGGTTTGGTCCTCAGCACGTCTGAAAATGCAAAAAGACCGCAAAAATCCTTATGGAGCCATAAAAACCCAAATATCAAAATAATCTTCAGAAAGAGGAAAGCTGGAAGCAACAGATTATCTGGTTCAAATGTTATAAAAACACAACAAATAACGCCAAATTGATGCTATCAAGGAAGCAGACATAAAGACCCGCAGAGCAGAAAGGGTAGTGCAGCCATCAACATGTGCCTGAAGTCTTCCCCAGAGGTGCCCAGACCATGCAGGTGGGGAAAATAATCTCTAGCAAATGGTGTCTGGAAAGAAACGAAAACATGACTTTTCTCATCCTATATAGATAGCGCAACTCATGATGGATTAAAGACTTAATTACAATACTGGAAACTGTAAGATTTCTAAATGATAATATTGGAAAAATACTTCATGTCATGGATGGTGGTGATGACTTCATTCATCACAAAAAAGTAAAGGCAAAAAAAGAAAAAACAGTGAAGTGGAACTGAATCGAACCTATCACTCTGCCTGAAAATCAGTTAACACAATGAAAATACAACAAATAAAATATGAACAAAATCCATCTCTTAAGTTTATATCCTTCAATGCAATATCTGAATTAATAAGTCCTTCATTAAAATGGAAAAATGACTAAAGTAGATATTTCTCCAAGGAAATAATTCAAATGGCCCATAGATATATGAAAAAATGGTTAATACACTAATTACCAGAGAAATGGAAATGAATACTATAAAACACCAGTTATGTCTATTATGTTACACATACATTTTATACATGTATTCTGTTATACACATATAATACATATGTATATATATTTATTTATGTATACATAATATATATGATATCTCAATAGTGAAAATTTTCATTAAAAAAGACACAAATGGGCTGTTGTTTCACATTATTCACAAAAACTAACTCAAAATTATTTGAAAATAAATGATACTTAAGATATGTGATCTGCTAGGTTTGGCAAAGATTAGGAGACTTGAGAACATTAATGGAAGTGTAATATGATAGAATTACTATGAAAAGCAAGCATGCATTTATTTAGTTAGTTTTATACATTAATTTATGATATAAAAACATTACATGAAATTTGAGGAAATAATGACAAGAAAATGTTTACATTCTGTTCAGAGGCAAACCCTCCTTGCTTCTCCTCTCATCTCCCTGCTCACCTGAAAATAAACAAAAATTCATTTTTTATTTGTTTATATATTTATTTAAGTCATGTCTGATTCCCATAGCACCCCTCTGCCCTGAGTATCCTTCCTAATTCATATCTTACATGTCCATTATTCTCTTAATCACCCTTCTTTAAAGCTTCTTTTCCCTAGCCCATGCCCCCCCTGTGAGTTCCCTACCTTCTAACTGTACTTATTCCCACATATGTACACATATCTAATATTTTGAAGCTAAGATTCGCATATGAGAAAGCAACATAAAGTATCTATCATTCTGACCCTCACACAACTCACTTCATGCAGTGGTTTAGAGTTCCATTCATTTTCATGCATATTTCTTAATTTAATTTTTCCTTGCATTAGAATAAAATCACATTGTGTAAATGTAATATATTTTCATTATTCATTCATCTGTTGATGGATATCTAGGCTGATTGCATTTCCTTGCAATTTTGAAAAGAGCTGCAATAAACTTAAGTTTATATATATGCTCTTTGCATATATGCCCAAAAGTCAGATAGCTGGGTTGCATGACAGGTCTATTTCAATTGTTTATTTTTATGTCTGTATTTTATCTAATTTTATAATGTGTCCATTCATTTTGTTAGTCTCTTTTGCTTTTCCCAAAATGTATTCTTTTATGTAACACCATTTGTCCATTTTTGGGGATAATTCGTATGTCATTGAGTTTCTTCTCAGAAATTTATTACATATATCTCCAAGTGATTTTCTTACTATGTATTTTGACAGTCTCCACATTTCCAGTTGCAAATTAAGGTCAAATTAAGATTCCTGTGAAGAGGCAGATGAATCTAACTTTTCTTTAGCAGATGGATCTACATTTCTGTTCTCATTATTTTTTGAAAAGGCTTCTTTTTCTCCAGATTATATTTTAGATAACAGTGAAAACTAGGTGCTCATAGATATGCATATTTATATTTGGGTCCTTTATTACATCCCACTGCTCTACCTGCCTATTTTTGTACCAGCCACTGTTGTCTTTGTCACCATAGCTCTGGAGGGTAGTTTGAAGCTATGATATATTTGGACTTTTCCATGTCCATATAAATCTTAGGGTTGGTTTTTCTAGCTCTGTGAAAAAACATTGTGGAATTTTGAAGGGGACTGTGTTGATTTGGTACATTAATTTTATTAGTATGAAGTTCTTCACATAATTGATTCTGTCATTGGTGGTGCATGGGGTTGGGGTGTTTTCATTGTGTAGTATCTTCTCAAGTCATTTTCAGTATTTGAAAGTTTTTTTTTTCTCTCATACAGGTTTTTCACCTGTTTGGTAAGGTTTATTCTGAGATATTTTATCCTGTTCTGAAGCTATTGTGCAATTGAAAAATTTCTTGATTTCTTTCTCAGTGAGCTTGTTATTTGTGGATATAAAAGCTACTTATTTTTATGCTGATTTTATATCATACAATTTTACTGAAAGTGTTTAACAGATTCCAAAGTTTTCTGGTAAAATCTGGGAGATCTTTTAAGTGCACAATCATATCATTTACAAAAAGGGTATCTTAGCTTCTTCCTTTTCAATTTTAATTTTAACTCATTGAAAACAGTAGCAGGCTGGGTAGTACTGAAGATATTTATGAAATTCATATACTATTTTTAGTAATCAGAGCTAATCATCTGGATGGGTTCTTGTGTTTATCGTCATTTATCCTGGATGATTTTGATCATTCCTGTTTCATTCCGATTGTGGAAAAACCCCAAACCACATTTAAAAGTTAACTCTGGGGATTCTAGCTCTATACATAACTATGTCCAAGTATAGATATAAATCATTGTCTTTTGTAAGGCTTTTCACCAAGATGAACTGAGAGTAGCTACTTAGTTTTAAAAATGTTCATTTTTATCTTTATTCTCAAATAGTCAATATAAGGACTTGGAAAACCTGCTTTGTAATACAGAAGATTGCCAGCTGACATACAGCAGTTTTCATACAAATGTACCCATTGTAAGTTTAAAAAAATCCTAAAATATCCATATTTAATTGTGCTAGAAATAATATTTTTAGCAATTTTAACAATAAGTTAAAAATATAGTGGCCACAGATTTAGCTTTTCAGTAACTTTAGGGGATTTCAAAAGACACAGAGAGCCTTTGGAATGGGGGAAGTGTTCCTCTCACTTATGTGCAAAGTTCTCAAGAAGTCCAACTAATGGGACATCACCTTGTTCTTATTCTTTCATTCCGAGCCTACTAGCCTGCAGGCTGTATTTCTTGATTCTGTCACAGCCAGACATACATGGCTAACACAAGTATAACCAACAAGATGGTTAGAAACACTTGTTTGAGCTTCACCCCTTCTGCACTTACTCGTCCTCATCCAAGGTATAAAGAAATCTGTTCTGTTCTCTTTCTGTGGATCATATCCTATTAGAACATTTAAAGTTTGAGATGCCAGCTCCTACTAAAGGTAGCTCTGGTGCCATGTCTTTTTCCTCAATGAAATAAGGTATCTCTCCCAGGAGTCTCTGAAAAGTTCCAAGTGTCCAGGTTCTGAGAAGAATCTTATCTGATAAATTGCTTTGCTCTTTCTCTAGTCCACCATCAGGTTAAACATGCAAATGTGCAGGTTTCCACATACAATGAAAACTACATTAATCTCTACCCCCCAAGAAAAACATAAAATGTGAAAAAGTCCCTTTAGGAATGCTAAGGGTCTAAGATACAATAATTTAAATATAAGTTTAACAACACTTAACTGTAGACATTATTTCAATCAATATTAATTACATAGTAGAGAAAGAAGAAAAAAAAAGGTACCTTATTATTTGTACACATGTGTACAAATGCTCTTAACAAAGTAGGACAGAAACACAATTGCAATCCTTATTTCTGAAACTGGTCACATGGCCTTCGCTGGTATTTGTAATTATCTTCTACAACCTATTCTGTATTTCTTCTACACTTAGAAAATACCTAAGCAGCTCTATGGTGTTTTTCCCTGGATGGGTGAGCCATTTCTTCATTCCTGAAGGGTCTGGACCATTAATCACCCTGCCTTGATTGGGTTGTTGTGGTCTCACATTGATAATAATCATAGGATATGGTAACACTAACAGATTTCCTAAATTATCTCTTGCATTTCAGCCATTTTCTTCTTTATCTCTATTATGGAGGAGCAGTCCAATTTCACCCTGCTAGTTTGTATCAATTACTACTGCTGACACTTTCTTAGCCTGTTGATTCAAGGCCACCCAGAGCCCAAAGTACCCAGAGGGAAATCTGAGATTCCAGTTCAGTAGAGTATTTTTCTGCCTCCTGGCACTATCACAACCTCCTTTGGAATCAAAACCTCTAGGCCAGTGGAGAATACAGTTACAGAACCAGGAAACACAATTTATGCAAGTGGGTCACTCATAGTTTAATGCATGGTCCCAATTCTGTTTACACCCCTTGGATTCCTGAACTGATGAATCCAGGTTACAGGAAAAACAATACTGTATATTGGGTGCTGATTCAGATAAAATACAACCTTCTGGGGAGCCCTGGCCAAGCCCTCCAGTCATTGCTACCTAGTTAGAATTATGACTAGTTCTTCTAAAGGCCATTCCACAATTCTTTCAAGTTAACATCTGTTGTCTTGATAGACCAGTGAATTCCATGTACTCGAGCCCAACGTTATACTTCTTAGGCTGTGAAGTGAGTTACTTGATCAGAAGCAATGCTGTCTGGAATTCTATGATACTGGATAAGCCTTTCTGTAAATCCACAGTTTCTAATTTGGGAAGAATCATTTTATGTTACCAAAAAGGGGGGGGGGACAAATACAGACCCAGAATAAAAGTCTGGGTTTGTATTTGCCAAATATGTTGTTGTTAAGACACAACTTGAAGACCTTGCCAAATGCTTGGAACGCATGGAAAATGTTGCCTTTTCCATGATAAAAGTGGTCCAATTTAGGTTGCTGGCTGATCACCCCAGGGAAAGGTGCCAGAGCAGAGGCTCAGTGCTGGTCTCTGTTATTGGCATTAGCAAATGAAGTCCATGTTGTTGGGACCATACATGCAGAATCTTCATACATGCCACCATGACCATTTTCTTTATGGACACGTTTGACAGTGGCAGGGATGGCCAGGGAAAGGGGCTGATAGATACCCAAAAAGTAGTTCAGCTTATCTACTTGATTATTAAAGTCATCTTAAACTGAGTTCACCTACTGATAAACATTTACAAAACATACATATATCTTGATTTTCTTTGCCCATTCAGGGTGATCTACCCATATTAATCTTCCCAATTTCCTGCCAAATTTCTGAATATAATACCTACAAATCCTGAACCATACAGCAAAACAAATCATTGGCCACAGCCCAGAATCAGTATATAATAACACATTTAGACATTTTTCCTTGAAAGCAAAATGCAAAACCACAGGGAATGCCTGATGCTCTCAGAACTGTCCTTCAGTGTGGCCCCAGAAAGACAGTGTCACTGGTACATAAGATATATTCACTTCTGAGAGTTACCTGTAGATGCACTAAACCATCAGTAAACTATGACCTACTCTTTCACTCCTCAGTCATTTGATATATGGCAAATCCCATGATGCCAAAGGAATAGCAAAAAGCATTTGGCAAGGTCTTCAAGTAAATGACTTGTATCGTAACAACTTGCCTGGTCATGATCCCCTCTGACCTGTTTTTTGGGAAATATAATAATAAATTCTTACTGTTGTATGCTAATATACTTTGTGTTTATTTTCAGTACTTTAGATGTTGAACTCAGGGTCTCCCATATGCCAGGCAATGGACATGCCCTGGAACTAAGTCAACGTTTTACCTTTCATTTTAAGACGTTGTTTTACTTAGTTTCCCAGGCTGGCCTCAAACCCACTCTGTATCCAAAAAAATCCTTGAAACTGTGACCTTCATGCTTCAGCCTCCTGAGTAGTCACATTCCTGGACTGCAGCATCAGTCATAGCTCAGAAACATATTAAATAAGATACAAAAGTATTAAAAATAAAGTGATCTTCTGATACATTCAAAAGCAATTAAGGATGACTGGTTTGAAAACTATGGTAAACTGTAGTGAAAGATAAGCTACACCTCAAAGAAGAGATTTGCAGTGTAGCCAATGATAGTATCTGCAGTATATAAAGATTTCTCACAAATTAGCACAAAAAAGTTATGAGATAATCAGACTCATTTTCATCTGTAGGAAAATAGGCTAATCACTTGAATAAGCACTTTGCAGAAAGGAAATAGAATGACTAATTAGCATGTAAATCATAAACTCCACAATGTCCCTTTGAGAGAAGCAAATATTTTAACATTGAGCAACATCAAGTGAAGGTGAAATTTTAGACAAACTGCTTCTTATAGAGCTACTGGGAGGAGAAGTTACTTACAAGCACTTCTGATAGTAGCAATCACTGCTTATTGATTCAAGGCATCCACGGGCTATATCTAGAAATTTTGTCTTAGTTTTAACCCTTGCAGAAGTGTATTTATATGCAGCAGTGCAGACAAATAAGAACCATATTACCACTATTAATTGTTCCTCACACTTCAAGGTCCTGAATGGTATCCAGCTCCCAGAAGGCAGTTAGTATAGTGCTGGAAGGCACTGCACAGGCTGCCAGGGGAAACTGATCAACGACAGCTGGAGTAAACAGAGACCACTGACATGAAACACAATCTGCAGCCATGAGTAGGCTGACTACCCTTCCTACTGGGAGAAAACCGAACCAAGAAACGAGCACTTGTGTAATGGAGAAGCCTGGGCCTGGGGGAGACAATCAACAGCTTTCAAATTCAGCTAAATTGTCCACTTAGTGAGGGGGAGCCCTTGTCTGGAACTTGGGATGCAGGGTGATAGGCACCGGATCCTGTACTCTTGGGCTCCCAAGACAAGATTCACTATGGGAGAGATTGATGGGGAGGCTACTAAAAATAGAATCTAGGTAATCCAGAATTGTGAATATTTGTTAACCTTCACTGACCTCACTCTCCGATGGAGATTATGCTTGTGTTTTTCAGGATGCAGTAAGAGAGCTGGGGCCCATATAACCCTACCAACCTACTATAGGCGGATAGCTGATATCCTGGCAAGAGAGCAGCCACCACAGTCATATTGTGGAGGATCCATATGGAACCCCACAGAGAATGATGGGATGAACAAGGGACCCACAGCCACAGCCATTCAATCAACACAGGATAAGCCAGTGAGACAGAAACCAATGATTTTTGACAGAAAGATGCCTAAGATCACAACATTAAAGCAGCCTTAATACTCATCCACCACGACTCAGGGAACTGAGCAGAAGAGGGGGGCGGAAAGATTGTGAGAGCCGTGGTGGGGGAGACTATCCAGAGGCATAGCACCCCTCAGTAACAACATACTAGGGCCAGGAGAACCTGGCTGAATACTAGGGTATCCATGGTCCCCTGTCACAAGGACTGATCCAGACGACCCACAGAGGATTTTATCCAGCTGATTGGGGATGGGGGAGGGGGACATCGAGGGAATTAGGGATAACAACTCACTGTTTGCCCACTAAATAATGTAACTCATTATGGACAATAAAATAAATAAATAAATAATTCCTCAAAATGAAATTTAAAAAAAAACATTCATATCAGTAGCAGTGATAGGGAAAATATAGATATTAAATTTAGAGCATAGAATATTAAGCCACAATAAAAATGAATGTGCTACCTCTGCAAGTTAAAACATAAACAAAATTACCAAATATATCCAAAGAGAAAAATGGTTGAAATAAATATACAGCTAAAGATCATATTTATTTCTAGTTCCAAAACAAGAATATCCGATGGAATTGGAGTTTATTTTAGATTTGTTTTCCATTAATTTTTGCTTTATGGAATGTGGTTCACCTGTATTTGGTGTATACATGTTTATGATAGTGATATCTTCTTGTTGTATCATTTTCTTGATGAGTAAGAAGTGGCCTTCCTTGTCCTTTTTTAATTAATTTTAGTTTAAAGTCTATTTTGTCAGATATTAGTGTAGCTACTCCTACATGTTTTCTATTTGCATTTGTTATCCTTTCACTCTGAGGAGGGTTTTATCTTTAGAGGTGAGGTGTGTTTCTTGGAGGCAACAAGTGTATGTGTCCATCTTTCTGATCCATCCTGCTAGCCTGTGTCTTTTTATGGGATAGTTGTGACCATTAATATTCAAAGTTATATCTGTGAGACTTGACTCAATATCTGCCATGGTGAAAGGTTTATAAGATTTGGTGCGTCGTGTGTTGTTTTGTCACCTCTAGGCTTGATTATCATGCCAACCTCTCAAGGGCTCTTTTGTGTGGAATATTTCATGTAGAATTTTCTGTAGGTTTGGTTTTGTGTCCATGTAGTTGTAGAGTCGGATTTTATCATAGAATATTTTCCTTCTTCCTTCCATTATTAGGGAAACTTTTGCAGGATACATCACTTTGGATTGAAAGCCTTAGTGATTAGGGAATTGAACTACTCCATTCCAAGCCATTCTTCCTTTCATGGTTTACGTGGACAAGTCTGGTGTAATTCTGATGGGTTTGCCTTTATATATGATTTGTTGTTTAGCCCTAGCTGCTTTTAGAACCCTCTCTTTGCTTCCAATGTTTAGAGTTTTTACAATGATGTGTCTTGGGTAATTTCTTCTTTGGTCCAGTCTGTCTGGTGTTCTGTGCACTTCCTGTATCTGAATGGTTCTCTCTTTAATTAAAGTGGGGAAATAATCTTCAATAATTTTGTTGAGTAAGTACTCTATGCCTTTGGCCTGGATTTCTTCCCCCTCTGGTACCTCTATGATCCAGAGACTTGGTCTCTTAAGGGTATTTCAAAGATCCCTCATATTTTGTTAACATGCTTTTTGAACTTATTCTATTTTTTGATTTTCCTATGATTCTCTTCTGTTTTATCTTCCACATCTAAGGTTCTGTCTTCCCAATTATTGACTCTACCAGTGAATTATTCTAGAAAGTTTTTTATTATTTCCATTTGATTTTTTTTTCTAATACAGCTTTTTGAATTTTCACTATCTTTATGTTGAATTGTGTTTTCATTTCAAAGTTTGACTTAATGCTTCCTGATATTCATTTTTGTATTTGCTTATGTTTATGCTATGTTTGGTTAGCTGATACTTGTAGAAGCAAGTATGGAAGCAACAGAGGGGGAGATGTACACAAGCCTAAACTAACAATAATCAGAGTCCATAGAATCCTGTCTTCTGTACAACAAGTTCCGGAGGTAGACGGGGCCCCAAAGGGGGCAGGGGTGGAAGCCAACCTATGGTACAAAGGATGCTGACCTTTGGCTCCCTGATCCAGGAAGTAGTTACCTCCCACAATAAGCTGTTGATCAGAGTGACCTACATGGTCCCTAAAATAAGACAAACTTTTAACACAGCTCTTGAATACCCACCTCAGGCAAAAGATAAGATCCTATTGCTGAAGATTCCACAGACTGATATCACACAACACTGAGAGACCCTCCTGAATCCAGAAATGAAATCAGCTCCCAGAGGGGCAGCCTGGGGAATGGTGGACGGTGTTGCATGAGCTGCCAGGGGAATCAGACCAATGATATCCTGAGAGAGCAGGAGGCATCTTCAAGTTACACCAACCTATGGCCTGAGAGTGCAGAATGTACTGTTATATGGCACATAAAAGCAAGTCAAGAAGTGCCCATCTGTGCAATAGTGGCACCCAGACTAGGTGGGTAATCAACAGCTGGCTAATTGGCTATGAGATCCATTTGGAGGCAGGGAACCCCTAACTGGTATGGAAAACCATGGCAACCTATAATGGGGACTGTTATGATTTGATCCAGGTGTCCCCCACAAACGAATGAATGTGTTCTGAATGATCAATCCTCAGCTTACGGCAGTTTGGATTTTACAACCTCGATGGAGCTGTATTGTTGGGGGTGGGATTTTGGGGGTTACAAACCAGCTTCCCCTGGCCAGTGTTTGGCACACCTTACTGCCGCTGTTTCCAGGCTGTGGCAGAGGTGATGTCCACCCCTCTGCTCATGTCATCATATTCCCTGCCAGGATGGAGTCTCCCCTCGATTCCATAAGCCAAATAAACCCATTCCTCCACAAGCCGCTTTCGTTTGGGTTCTTTTCTGCACAGCAACTAGAAAAAAGTCTGACCGCAACAGGGACCAAGAACCCCATCACCATGGGGAAGTCCTCACTAACCATATGTCATGGTTTGATCCAGGTGTCCCCCACAAACAATTGAATGTGTTCTGATAGATCAATCCTCAGCTGATGGCAGTTTGGGTTTTACAACCTCGATGAAGCTGTGTTGTTGGGGGTGGGCTTATGGGGGTTATAAGCCAGCTTCCCCTTGCTAGTATTTGGCACACCTTCCTGCCGCTGTTTGCAGTGCTGTGGCAGAGGTAATGTCCAGCCCTCTGCTCATGCCATCGTTTTCCCTGCCAGGATGGAGTCTCCCCTCGAGTCCGTAAGCCAAATAAACCCATTCCTCTAAAAGCCACTTTTGTTTGGGTTCTTTCTGGGCAGCAACTAGAAAGCTGACCGCAACACCATAGGTCCTCAGAAAGGCTAACCCTGCAAATGCTCACCAACCTAGCAGTATTTGTCTCAATTAACTAATAATGATCTCACTCTCTGCTGGATACTCTGTATTTTTCAAAAAAGCAACAGAACCAGGTACTACTGAACTACACCAAAGGAACCTGATTTGATGGGGGTCACCCAAGCAGGAGACTATCCATGTAGAGCCCTAACACAACCTCTATGGAAGTGGGTTGATTAGCAAAAGATGTATTCCCACAGCAAGGCAGATAACCTAAGGAAGGACAATGGAGAGACGCACCAAGGGTGCCCAAAATTGTCCAAAACACAAATTTAGAGACTTTTACAGACCTAATAACTATGCAAAATTTAAATTCACCCACCAAGTCTCAGGGAAATTTGGGGAAGGGGGGGGCAGAAAGAATGTAAAAGTCATGGGGGGAGAGAATAACTAATGCATAAAAGGAAATGTCATCATGTCATCATGGATTAAATGGCATAATCTAATAACCTATTATATATATATATATATATATATATATATATATATATATATATATATATATATATATAATTTTAAGCCAATATAACATAAAACAAGAAAATCTGGGATATTTTGTGTAGTAGTTTATCAGATTCTTATTTCAGGTATCAACTGACTGCAAAATCTTATTTCAGAGAATGTATGATGGCTTTCTGGAGGAGACTGATATTTTAGTCAGTGGAATAAGTATAGAAGACTCATTCTCAATGTGGGTCTCCACCATCAAATATGCTGGGAACTGGAGTAGAACAGAATTGCAGGGGAAAGGAAATCCTTTCCTCTTACAGGGGACCACAGTAGTGTTCTGTTCCAAGACATCAGAACTTTCGGTATTCTGGCTGAGAGTCCATATATTCTGAGGCCTTGAGCTGTTAATTCCCCTTGGTGGCTACCTGGCCTAGAGTCAATGAAGGGGCTTCTGAGACTCTATGTGATACAATTCTCCAAATAAATCACCTCTCACATGTCTAAGCAAAACTCTATCTGTTTGGCCACTTATCTGTCATCTTTGTATGCAGGCATCAATCATTTATAATCTATGCTCTATCTATCTATCCTATTGGTTTTGACTCTCTGGACAGTCCTGACTAATAAGTCATATGTAGATTATAAAAATATTAAAATAGAGCATAATTCACAATAAATTACTAACATGAAATGGAGGAAGTAACTGTGTTCAGAGATAGCCAAACAATCTTCTTGTGGGTATTATAAATGTTCCCACCTGACAAGTATCTGTTAAACTACACTCATATGAACATGTACACACAGAGACAAAATTGATTTATATATCACAAAAATATAAAATAAAAATCAATAGCAGGAAGAATGGGAGCAGGAAACTTAGAAAGTTGTGGTTGCTACTCAGCTATTGACAAAAACACGGAATCAGGTTGAGAACATAAATACTGTTAGAGAAAAGTTTTGCAACATCACTGTTTCAGATTAGCTTGTGCATTAGGCCTAGTTATGCCAGAGCAAATCAAAATGAGTGACTCATACTAAATGCCACATTATCTAGCTGAAATTTTAAGGAAATAAATAAATCTCTGAACACACTAGTTTGTCATAAGAAGGCTGAGACAGTTTCAATAAATGCTGGATGCCCCCTATACTTTCATGTGGAAAAAACAGAAACCTGAATTAGTCTCATGATAAGCAATATTTTTTATCTCTTGCTGCTTCCTCTTTCCTACCTTACAAAACCTACAATTCTGCCACTGCAATGTGTGGACTATTCTTCTATTTTAAGCAATGGAGGACATGCTGAGTTGTGGACACAGGCCACTAAAATCCTAAGCTAAATCAGTTTTAATGTCATTTTTATTATTGATATCTTTATTATCCATAATTAGACACATTATATGAGCAAATCCTATGTTGGGATCCCCATTTCCCTCCTCCCTGATCCCAAACTACTGGGGCTCTCCTCAGCGGGCATACTGGATCAGTCCATGAGCTAGGAGGTTATGAATAGCACATGAGGTAGCCAGGTCCCCCCCTTTTTGAGTTGTTGAGGGGGGCAATGTCTTTGCATAATCTCCCCCACCATGGCTCTTACAATCTTTCCACCCCCACTTCCACTCAGTTCCCTGAGTCATGGTGGGTGAGTTTGAAATCTGCTTTATTGTTGAGATCTTAAGAGTCTCTGGACTTCTGCTTTGGGTTGTGTTGAATATCATTGGCGTTTCTCTCCATTGACCTATGCTGGGTTATCTGACTTGCTGTGGTGCTAGGTCTCTTGTTTAACACGCCTCTTTCTCATAGGTTTCTTTTGGGGCCTACATAATAAGAGACAGTTCATCTCTTCTGGATGTCAGCATCATCCTGTGGTTTGTTGGTGGAGCTGGATTGACCATGGCTCTCACTGTTTTCTGAAAAGTACAAGTAGAATCTCCATTAGAGAATGAGATCAGTATAGGTTAAATGAGACACACATTGCTAATTTGGCAAGATTATTTGTGTGTAAACTCTCCATAGTTCTCTGGTAGTGTGAATTTCCCCTTGGAGCCCAGATTTTTGTCTCCAAAAGATTTTGCCCAGGATCCCAGTTCCATTTTAGTTTAGTTTTTTTTTTTTTTTTTTTTTTTGTCATTGAGTAGATCTCTTAGAAAATTTGAAAGTCGTTGATTACTCCCCTAGGTTTTGGTGCCACTATTGCACAAGTGCTCATTTCTTGACTCGCAGATCTCTCCCATAAAACAGTGTGTTCAGCATTCTCATGATATCAGTCTGAATTGTATATCAGTGGTCTCTGCTTTCTACAAATATCATTGATAATTTCTCCTGGCAGCTCATGTAGCACCTACCAGCACTATATGTGCTACCTTGTGGGAGCTGGTTACCATTTGGTATCTTGCAGGGTCTCTTGGTGTTGTGTGATGACTTTCTGTAGTTTCTTCAGTAATAGGATCTTACCTTTGGCCTGGGGCAGGTATTCAAGAGCTTTGACAGAAACCTGTCTTGTTTGGGGACCTCATGGGTCTCTCTTATCAATAACTCAGTGTGGGAAGGAACCAATGACTAGGACAGAGTTGCTTGTCTGATCAATTTTTCATGGGGTTAAGCTTCCTCCCATTATATTTATGGCCCCTCTTACCAGAACATGTACACATCTTCCTAGAGAGCTTACTATATAAAAGTAAGGATTTTATGATTTCAGTTCCTTATTGGTTTAGCTCATTGTATAACTCCTCCCACCTTCCCATTCTTCCCGACATTCCTTCTATCCCCTTTTATATTCTCTCAATTCACCTGTCAGGTTTGTTTAGTATTTAAGCTTAAGCTGGTTAACAAGAACATATGCTCAGGTTGTCCCAAGAGAAAGGGCAAAGTGTGCAGATGATCAGTACTAGAGCATTTGGTAAGTGAGCTGCAGGACAGCTTGGTGAGCTGAGTCCAAGTGAGAAGTCAGGCATGGAGAAGGTATGGGTGGAACAAGGAGAGACTTACAGGAAAGTAAGTTGTTAGTGGTGGTTTGAATATAAAATGTCACCCATTGCCTCATATGTTTTTGATTAAGCCTTGTGGTTAATCACTAGCTGGTGGAGCCTTTGCTAGGTGGAGCCTTGCTAGAGGAGGTATTTCACTGGTGTGTCCACAGGCCTTGAAGTTTACTATGCAGCCCTAGTAAAATTGTTGCTACCTTCCTTCTGATGTAACAAGATGTGATGCCCAGCCTCTTCTCTTCCATGATTTCCCCTGCCATAATGAAGCTTTCTCTCCAGACTATAAACCAAAATAAACCCTTTCCTCCTAGAACAATAAAGAACCACATATAAGGGAGAATATGTGGTGTTTGACTCTCTGTTCTTGTGTGAATTCATTAAGTATGATCTGCTACAAGTCCATCCACTTTTCTTTAAATTTCATTATGTCATTTTTCATTCCAACTGAGTAGAATTCCATCATGTATGAGTACCGCAACTTTGATATTCATTCATCCAGTAATGGGCATTTGGGTAGATTCCAGTTCTTAGCTATTATGATTGAGCTGCAATAACCATGGTTGAAAAAATGTCTCTGTGCTGAGGTGTGAAATCTTGAGGTTGGATGCCTAGTAGACGGATAGCTGGGTCCATTCAGGAGTCTCCACACTGCTTTTTTTTTTTTTAAAAAATATGTATTTATTGTCCATAATGAGTTACATTATTTAGTGGGCAAACCATGTGTTGTTATCCCGAATTCCCCAATTCCCCCCCTCCCCATCCCTGATCAGTTGTATATCCTCCTCCTCCGTGGGCTGTCTGTATTAGTCCTTGTGGCAAGGGATCCTGTATATCTTAGTACTCATCCCCGTCTTCCTGGCCCAAGTGTGTTGTTACTGATGGGTGCCATGCCTCCGGACCGTCTCCCCCACCACGTCTCTCACAATCTTTCCACCCCCTCTTCCGCTCAGTTCCCTGAGTCGTGGTGGGTGAGTAATAAGGCTGCTTTAATGTTGCGAGTTTAGAGGTCCTTGTGTCGAAAATCCTTGGTTCCTGTCTCAATGGCCTATCCTGTGTTGATTGAATGACTGTGGTTATTGGTCCCTTGTTCATCATTCATTGTCTGCTGAGTTCCCTATGGATCCTCCCTGATATGACTGTGGTGGCTCCTCTCTTGTCAGGATCTCATCCATCGGCCTAAGGTTGGTTGGTAAGGTTAGATGGGCCACATCTCTCTCGTTGTATCCTGCAAAACACAAACACATTAGGCTTATCCTGAGTTGGTTGAATGGCTGTGG